>DWQK01000398.1:0-21609 GCA_018231225.1 Noctuana stator
TATCTTTTATTTTACTAAAATAGAAATTATTAGCAAACTTCACTCGATGAACGTCAAAAACACAGTACATCGGCTTTAGGCGCCTTTTAAACTATAGATAAAGTTGCAGACAGTAAACAGATTGTCTGATCGTTCAAGAGTCACTCAAAAACTGCTAAAACAAATATTAAAAAACCTTCACCAGAACTAACGCTCAGAGGTGAGGACACCCTTACATTAGCATTTCTTACATCGTTAGTGTCATGGACACACACGCATAGACCCACACTAAGAACAACAATCTAAATGACTTTTACTTTAATTGAACGCAGAACCCTATGATAAGCAGATTTTTTAATACACAGTAGGTACATAAAATTTGGATAAAATCGTTTAAGATAATTATGATGTAATTGCATTATTATTAATTTGCAAATAGTTTGAACTGTTATTTCTTTTCATTTGCAACACACGCGGGTTCTAGTTGTAGTTCCAGTTCACTTGAACTCGTTCTATTCCCTACACAACACAATGCTACTCTTCAAATCTCACGGTTATATTCACAAGGAGTGTCTGCTCTATTCAACAGTGTTGGATTTGCAATTGTTGCGAGCTAGGTATTGGATTATTTTCTAGACTATTGTACTGTATCTGAAATCGAGACTTGAACTTTGCAATCCAATAAATACGAAAATTATTTCAAATAAATTTTACATGCGTGCAACACTTTTTATGTACCTACCAGTGCTGAACAAGAATATCTGCACAACTTAATAACTTTTTCAAAATTCATTTACATGATTTGCTCCCACACTATCAAGTATAGGTCAGATTAAATAAAAACTTGTAAAATAATAAATAGCGCATACAAATATGAAGCCACTGAGTTCGATACAAAATTATACAGCAAATTAGCCCTTGCCGCTGACACGCTCAAACGCAGCGCCCTATTAATTTATCACCCGCCCTTAGAACTCCCTTTGATGTTTCTGTGCTTTTACTAACCTCTAAGCCTTATTATTATAGCAATAAGGAGGACAAAGGGTGAGACCAAAGTATACCGGGAAACAAGTGATCCTATTAACTTGGTTTCTTTTGGATATTAAGTAAAATCTTTTATGTGAAATTATGAAACCGAATTGTTTTTGTTACGGGTAGGTATAATCAACTACGAATTTAGTTAATGAAATTAATATAGGTAAGTGAGTATTGGTACTTTTGTGAGGAAAAATGTTTCAAGCTTAGCCTAAAGAAATGGATTATGTTAATCTTGTTAATAAAATAAGAAAATGAAGCGAATGAAGGTTCTGTACGAAAATTGGTTTTGTGACAAAAAGACATAGACAAAAGATGTAAAGTGAAATTATTAAAACAAGCCAATTTATAAATCAATATTTTGATGGTTATCAAATTAATAGCTGTTTCATTTCCAAAAATACACATTTAATTAACATAAAATTATTAATTTTAATTTCTTAAATGGTATATAAGTGTATTATTTACATTTCTCAATCATGCGTTCACATATCTTTCAAAGAATGCCTGCAACTGTATTTTCCAACATGTCTCCGATTGCATTTGAATTCCACTCGCAGATATAAAGACGTACGTTGGCAATACCAGATATGCTGAAGCTAAAACAGCTGAGACTCGCAAATTTTTGTTTACCTGCACACAGTCGTGCTATCTGCAGGTCGGAGTAAACTGTGCGAAGAAAGAGAATTGGCTTTTTAAAAGCCATTTGAGCGAAGAACAAAAGCTCCGCCTCGCACCGAAAGGTGGCAGGAGTGTAGCTTAAATAAATATCACTGCTGAGCCCCGCGGAGCGGCCCGATCCCGGCAATAGTGGCCTTCCATAATGTATGAGAACAAGCCAGAGGAGCCTGCATGGGACAAGGAATCTTCCCGCCAACGTAATACGGGCATCGTTGGCGTGATGGAGACAGTCCTCTGAAAGACGCCCGCGTGTCCGCGGACTCAGAGCGAATGAGTGATCGTTGCGTATTTATGAGGGCAATCGATGGAAGATGGAGCCGCTATTCATTGGGACTCGTGTAATGTCTATACTACGAACTCATCGCTTATTCAAGGAGGTAACACATAAGGTAGGAGGAAAGTTTTAATGAAGACCGAGGGATACCAATATCCATCTCAGTAGGATTATGTCGATGATGTAACGAGATATGGGTCAAGGATAACAATGCCGGGATATCGTTACTTAGTTTACTTTGGTTAATTGAGAGGGAGACGATGCTTCATCGCGATTAAACTTGTTACTGCTTTTATATGCTTCGTAAAATGTCGTCATTTCAGTGGATTTTAAAGACTTTATCTTCTTAAGTAGTTATAAAAATTTGTGTCTCTTCAAAGGCAAACATAATTGGATTCCAAGTTATTATTAAGTCATTACATGCTATTCTTTTATTTATGATTGACAAAAATAAAAACATTTGCATGTTCGCGAGCTGTTGTAAGAATTCACATAAGTCTTTGTTCTATACGATCGCAATAAAAATTTATTTCATACTAAACTGTTATCGGCGACACGATATAATACGCAGTTTTATCGCTTGCTCCTACTCCAGCGACGACGGCGAGATGACCGTGATATTACGCCATGAACATTTACTGTTTCGCATCCATACTCAGTTTTATTCATAACGCGAACGCTTATATAGAAATAACTGGGGAATTGACGTTTGATATCCGTCCAATAAACTCAAATGGCGGGAACAATGCGCAAGTAAAAGACGATGGTATATCGCTTCATAATAAAATATTCAGCCATAGTCGTGTAAATAAAAGTGTTAATACAACCGCTATTATAGAAGCTGACATGCCTAAGACGGAAACATTCAAGCCCGTTAATAATAAGGACGAATGTGTATATCGGTATCCTGATCAAAAACAGGTGGACGCGTTACTCAGTGACATGATGAATCAACTGACAAAGGTCATCGAAAAATATCATCAAAGTATTAGTTACGTTCAAGTCTATTAGTCTGTCTTTTACACATATATTTTCACTTGTTCACAGATTTTTGTTCGCGCCTACGACTATATCGGAGGTCGAGACCGACGGAGCAACGGAAAACGGTTCAAAGTTGCCAAAAAGAGGTTTGATTCCCGTTTTTTCGAAGAAGCTTATAATCTCATGCAGCAGGAATACAGGTAGCTTTAACAAACACATTTTGTCAAATTACTCGGTCATTGGGTTGGTAAACTTTATACAATGAGGAAATCAAAATTTCACAGACTTCCAAGAATTCTCCCCAGCTTAAAAATAAACCTGTTTGTGTAATTTAACTTTTTAATGACTATTATTATGACCTACTAAAGTTAAATTCTTTTAGAAAATCCGTAAACAAAACAACGGCAGCAAGATTTTCAAGTCACGATCCTTGCCTCCACCAGTCTGACATAAAGCAGATGTGGCAAAAAATTTTAGACCATTCTAAGAACATCCTTAGGAGAGCTGCCGTGCGCTGCATCAGCGACTTCCTCCGCGTGAGGCACAGGGCTGACGACACAGGGACTAAAGAGAAACTAGGGCAGCTTCTGCTTAGAGAGATCAAGGAAGTAAGGTCCAATCAGCTCAAGGTATTGTGCGATGAATTTAATCTTTGTTACAAGGACTTGTTGTAGTTGTAAAATTTTGTATTGAAAAAGAATAATACTTCCTGCAACAACGAAATATACGGGGACAAATTTAATGTCTCCTAGAAACTAGAGAATCATTGGATTATGATTCTAAGGAAACGCAGAATAAATAGCAAAAATTTACTAGACATCACCATAACATTTTTATTTCTAAATATACAATAATAGTCCTTATTTAAACTAAAAAATTCCTTATTATGACAAACATAAACAAAAAAATTAACAAAGATCCTAAAAATACTAATTGAGATTAATATTTAAATCATTTTATTCTACAAATAAAACTAAGTTTATTGCATCAAACACGGTTCATCACGGTACAGCATAGTAGGGTACAGCATTCAATGACAATTAATTTAAAATTTTGAGATTATTTAAACTAAGACACTTCATAAAATGTACATACGGTAAATACAAAATTTCTTGAATTTAAGTCATCACGAATAGGTATCCAAAAACTGAAGATGAAACTGTCTAATGCTGTCCATCATGTGTTGAAACTCTTCGCGCGGATGGAGTATCGTGGTTCGAAAGTGGAAGGTGCCAGGACGCTGGCCGAACCCGGAGCCTGGGACCACGCAAATTCCTAAAACAATCGTAAATATTTAACAATGTATAGAAGAGGGTATTCATTTTAGGTATTAAAAGTTAAAACCCATGAAAATCTTTGTCGAACCTCAAATAAGGTAAAAAAAACTAGGCGCCTTCTTGGCTATAGTTGGTCGGGACAAATATAGATGGAAAAACAAACTCGGCACTCCGATTTTCACCTCCGACCGATTGTCACCTTAGCGGCAAAGTAATGACAACGAAACCTAGAATGCAATCTCAGAACCATCAGAACAATATAATTTTTATTATTAACGAAAGTAGAAACGTATTAACTCACCAGTTTCCTCTAACAGTCGCAAGCAGTAGAATTCATCTGGCTCCATGCCTTTTTCCTCCGCAGCAAGCTGCGCTCGCAATGGTATCTCGATCCGTGGGAAAGCAAACATTGATCCCTGAAATATAAATGTCATAAATTAAATTATCACGGTATTATTTAGTCTGCCGAGCTAGTTGTTTATAATTCAATCATCATAGTCCACTGAAACATTGAAATTGAAGTTACGAGGCGAGTTTAAACAAGCTAAAAAAATAAGCTCAGAAAAAAAAGAAGAAGAAAACTAAGATCAGAAAGTCTTTGAAGCATCTTTTTCTAAGCACTTCCTTGACTTTCAAACAGAATAGAAAAGACTTACATCAATAGAATTACAGCTATATCCAGGGATTGCGTTGAAAGTGTTATATGCAGAGGACGCGCGTTCAGCCAACACACCTGCGATGATCCGTCGCTCACGAGTAAACTGCTCGTAGGAAGGGTCTCCAAGTGACGGTGGTTTTGCCTTTACGATAGACACATTTATCATCAGTTATCAATAGAAATATTTATAACTAAGAATATATACGATATACTAATGAAAGAACTGTATCGTAACCGGAAAAATCCTATCTCGTACTTTAAAACATAAAAAGCTCAATCCAAAACAAAACTAACCACACAATCCACAACGCACTGCCCCAGTACTGTAGGGCACTGCATCACAGCTCTCGCAGCTCTGAAAACGCCCTGGACCTTAGGCTGCAAGTTGAGCAGCTCGGCAAAGGCCGCCCGCAGCCCGCACTCTGCCGCCCAACCCTTCGAACACGTCACGAAGCTGGCCAGCTCCATGGAACAGTAGGGTGCTCCCATTTCATGCATTACCTGGTTTCAAGGCAAATTTTCATTATTTTGAGATGATGGTAGAACTTTGAAAAGGAAAACATTAAAGTTATTTAGTAAGTTCTTTTTTCAATATACCTAGGTATATGGATTCATGGTCTCATAGGTACTATCGTCAATGTTAGGGTTTATAGTGTTGAAGTACCAAAATTTTAAGTCAGAGCTATAATGACACAGTATGATATTGCTGCTCAATTTTAATACATCAATTTCATAAATTGTTAAAATCAACATACAAATTGTATGAACCATAATATTTTAAAGTTAATGTTTAATAACTTCGTGTTATTTCATATTAACATACCGAATAACATTCAGCGGACAAAGGATTAAGACCGATTAAAGTCTCTACGTTTCAGTACGGTTATTTTAAATTTTACAATTTGTACTAAATTGTTGTGAAACTGAAAAGCGTCCAAATATAATTTTATGGCAGTTTCCGCCACAGTAGATTTGTACAAAGAAATTTAAGAGTTATTTATTAATATGAGCCTATTTATTATAATATGCAAGAAATAAAAGTGGCCCTTACCCTCTTGAAAGAGTAAAAAGGTTTGCTGATGATATTTTCTTGATAAACTTCGTCCGCCAGAATGAACAAGTCATGGTTGTACGCGAACCGTATAATTTCCTCAATATTCTTCCGCGTTAGAACCTGTAATACATACCTAACGCATCATGATATGATAAATATAAAGATCTTCTTATGAGCGTAACACATTAAGCGTACCGGGGTGAAGCACAAAAAAGGAACTCCGACTTTAGCAAGGTAACAATACGGCCTGGATTATAAAAAGGAAAATCTGTACCCTTAGAAAATCTTACTCGTGATAGAAGAGCTCTAAACTCCGGATTTATGACCGGTTGTATTCTTTAGTAACTGCTCAAATAAATTATTCAAATCGAATTAAATCGAGTCATTTATTCGGGGACGGGACACAATGGCTACAAGAAGTAAGTAAATTGCTTGGGGAATGAAGACGATGTTTCTTCCTGAACTGTTGACGTCGATTAAGGCATTATTGTGAAAGACAAACATCTATTTGCCGAAAATCCTATCTTATCTGGTCAATCAACATTTATTTATGTCGTGGATTTCAAATTGCAATGTAAAGTAATCTAAATCAGAGTTATTGGATCAAAATAGAAAAAAGATTTCGACTCTGCTCTGTTTGCAATTCAAATTCTACTGAATTCTTTAGCTTATATTTGAGGGACATTAGAATATTTTCGGCTTCCGCTTGGAAAATGCATTATAAAAGAAGAAAATGAGTTTGGTATACAAATTGCTTAATTCCATGCACATTAATATGTTTTATCAGAAAATCCTTATTTTATCTACATTACTTATAACTGTAAATCGAAGTCAGAACATTATTTAATGGTTCTAATTTACATAACAGTCATACAAGCCATATTATTATTATTTACGATACCAAGAAATAAATTTCTTTGTGTTTACTGTTGAAATGTTGTACATCATAGGGCCTTCTCTCACCTGTCCCGTAGGATTTCCAGGATTGATGACCACCAAAGCCCTAACATGGTTGTCAATATTTGCTTCCTTCCAGCTTCTTTCCAGCTCTTCGACATTCAGCTCCCAGTCATTGTCCTCGTCCAAGTAGTAGTTGGCTTGTCGCAGTCCCAACTCCGAGAGAGTTCCGGAGAAGAGCGGGTATTGTGGGATAGGAATCATCACCGCTGTTGGAAACGTGAAAACGTTTTTCATTTGTTAATATTGTGATGGGAGCATCGTTTATAGGTTTTTTAATGACTAGGATAATCTGTACCTCTAAAATATGTTTATTATAATATATGCCAAATATTATGTATAAATAGCTTTAGAAGTGACAATAATTATGGCACTGAAAATATTAAGTCAAACAATTCTTTTCACTACTGGCGTATCGTACTTACGGAAATACTGCAGTTCACTTCACTAAATCCAATAGAGCATTATACCCCAGTCTAACTAGATATACGACGGTATTAGTGTAATAGGGAGCAGATTTTAGGAATTTGGCGCCAGATTTATGGTCGCCCAAGTCAAGCTTATATCGCGCTTATATTCCGTTTATACGGTGCTAATATCAAGTAAGCTGGTTATTACGATAAGCGGGATCAATCGCTTAGCATGTCAATTGTTAACTGCTTAGTTAATTCAAAGGAGATCAGCTTTATGGGAGTTTTCAGATTTATGTGCAGACTGAATCTCGTTATTCTAATGGAATCAGTATTGTAATGGATCTTCGCTAGGTACTCGATAACATAAAGATGAATGAAGTTAGGGCAGTCTTTAGAATGTTTTTCTTGATATTTATATACGACTATTTTTGTTCCATCCTAAATGAAAGGCAAAAATAAAATTTGTTGAAAAAAAAAAATGTTAAACGTTACTATGTAATATAGTGTCACTGTGAAATGAGCTTATTTTTATTATCTCTTTTAATAAGTTCATCAATCAAAATAAATCAATTAATAACTATTTATAAATCTAAATTAATTAAATCTAAATTTTAGTCATTTCAAGTCCATTCAGCTGATCTCACTTCGAATCTCTCTAATCTCTTACCTGGTGGTTTGCTATTAACATCTTCAACGAACAGTGTCAGGACAGACTTGATAAGATCAGAGGCGCCGGAGCCGAGGTGGACATCATCAGGTGAGGCGGGGATACTGTCGCGAGCTGCCAGATACTCGGCCACGTGCTTGCGGACCAGCTTGAGTCCATTGGATGGGGAATATGCTCCTACTGATCCTTCACTGCAGGCAACATTAATAATTATTAAGACAATCTTCCACAAAAACATAGAGTTGGTAATGTATGTAAACCTGTAATTTCTTTCTAGTAACTAATAGATTAAACTATCAGTTATTGTAGTACCTACCACAGAACCTTGTTCCAAGTCATTCAACAATTCAGCACCCAAAAGATTCGTACAGATCGAGAGTAAATAGGGTTTATTATTGAAAAACATTTTGATAACTGCTTTTGCATGTGAATGGAATCGATTCGCATAAATTTGCAAACGTGTCGCGTGATGTCAATGTCATGCAAATAGAAATCAATTGGATGAAATGCTCAGGTCTTATTGATTCATAATAACAAGAAACGATATAAACTAGGCTATAGCCGAGTTGATAGCCTCCTTCGCGAGCTCCTTGCCAGCATACTATCATACGTAGTATTCGCGGACTGTTCCGAAATAGTTTTAACCTAAAAATGGAATTTCATGATGTAACACCGAACACAATTAACTATATCAGATAGTGACCATACTTTAATAAAAAAGAATCCTTGATGTTACTTGTTAGTTCAATATTCGCTAATTAATCGTTGCTAGCCGGAAGGGAACACAGGCCGTCTGTGTCGTCGACAACGCCTATATTATTTGACAAACGAGCGGTCGCAGTAATTAGCATCAGGAATATATGATATGAGTGGTTTCGGTTTTATGGTGTACTTGTTCTGTGGATTTCTGACAAATCTAATGCACATATCGCTATTATTAAGAAAATATCATAAGGAACCCCGCGAGCCTAGCAAATGGTGTGCTCAATCCGCCCTACTGTGGATAGAAGCACAGCTTAAAATTTATTCATGTTCAGACTTATTGGATTACTGTCGTTTTTAAAGTAGAGCCTTTTATTTTTCTACTTTTAAATATGGCTGAGAAAGGTAGGTTCTTAGACATTAGTTTTTCTTTCTTCTACAATTTCGTCCATTCTGCTAGAAGATCATCTAATAAAAAATAAGTAATTAGAAACACATTAGGAACTCCCGCTCCGCGATGAGATCCGAAAAACGCTCATCAAAACTTTATAACGACTCACTTTTCGAAGAACAACGGTAGTTGGTAATTCATGAGAAAAATTACAGAAACAAAGTTTATGTACGGTATAATACATAAAATAATGTCTGCAACAGTCTAGACTTGACTCCACTGGGAACAACGTACCTATCGGTCGTAATGCAGAAGTAGATTAGATATTCCTGGAACTCAATTATCGCACTATCCGTTGTTATGGATCATAAACCGTTAAACTAACAACATCATCCATAAACCCAAATCCCTATGACGTTCGTAAGTTTACCGAATACCCGAGCTTTGAATTGGAACGGAAAATTTTCGGTTATAATCCTCGGTACAAATTAGTTTTGACGTGATCTGCCTGTTGTTATGTCATAAGGCCGTAGCATAAAGCCTAACTAGCGCAGGTAATGACACTCTCCACGTAAGTGCAAAAATCAGAAATTATTTCAATGACAATGAAAAGTATTCATCACAATTCTAATAGTTTACCAATCCAAGAACTCCCTGGAGGCTTGACATCTTGCTCTTGCGATTTGCAGCAAATCTCAGTTCTCCGTTGACCTCATCAACTCTAACTTCCTATGCCTATTTGGATCATTGCGTACTTGAATACCTAACAAAAACAATGTCTATAAGGAAAGAATAATTTGAAAACCAAATTCTTACCACGAAACATTTTAAAGGAAAGCATTCCCTACGATAAGCTTCTAAAATTACACAATATTAAAGGCGGCAGTCCTCTGATCCGGGAAATCACGAAATTATACGACATGAAATCTTTACGGGCCTCATAAAGTCCACAATAGCGATGCTCCACGGCCTTTTAAAATCCAGCAGATACAATTGGTATTTAGATTTAGGTTTTATAGGCTTTTAAAATGCTTTAAGGGTTCCATAACTTTTAACAAAAGGATCCTAATACAAGTTTAGTTGGGAATGCGAGAAGTGCACCTACTGGTAAAGGTTTTACCAAAGTCCTATTGGTCAACCCCCAACCTCCTTCCTCCCACTCAAAGATTCGAACCAAATGGCTTACTTCTTCTGAGGTACTGATAACTTACGTGCAATCTTCTAGTATCTTCCACACTCTGTCCTTGACGTCTTCGGGTATACTTGGAGAAGACATCAGCTCTGGACATGCTGCCAATGCCAACACCTGTCATTGTACAAAGTGACTGTGAGTGTAAAACGTTATTTATTGTCGCTCGGTTTAAGTTTTTTTTAGATCAATATATAGGTTTTTATGGGTCAGAAATCTGGAAGTTCCTTGCTTAGATATTTAGCTGTGAGTTTCGTAGTGCAATGTAAATAGTAACCGAGCAAGTAGCAAATAAAACTTTTTACAGACCTGCCTGATGAATGTAATAGGTTTTTGTCCGAGAGCGTGGCAGTCCCCTATGTTGGCGCGGATAACCCTCGAGAACGACTTCGGGACGCCCTGAAACAGAAATCAAAAGGATACCAATTAAAGAACATTTAATCTTTAATATGGAATTTGGACATGCTGCCAACTGCAAATACCAGTAGATGAGTAGTGCTTATCTAATATCATACATATGTACATAGTTACGAAATCGTACTCGTATCTACATTTTATACACTTAAGATACAAAAAATATATTTCTGAAAAAGGGTTTCTAAAGTAATTAATAAACATAAAAACCAACGAATATAACTAAAAAGTTATATTCGTAAATTTGCTAGTAAAAAGCAAGCGGATGTCCTTGCTGAATCTTTCAAAGGTAAAGATTAAAATAGAACAAAACTTTTCAGATTTCCGCCATTGCTAACCGCTGGCGGATTCTACGTAGTTTAAAATACGCTCGAATAACTGTAAATGAAGCTGCTAAAATATTGCAAAGGCCTGCAAAGTCAGGGTGACTAAATGTGTAAAATTTCCCGGGATTTATCGGTTTGCTTAAAACTAAGTACTCTAACAATAACATTTTAACATAGAAAATTATATTCAAATCCTAGAGTAATGCTACTCGTTATTCGTGGATTCATATACCTCTATAAATAAAATTATTATATCATCATTAAGCCAACCATTAGCCCACTGACTAGGCAAATAGGGTGTAGGCTATGGGCCACCACGCTAGTCAAGTGCGAGTTGGATTTCTAATAACGTAAGCTTTTCAAGTAACTTTATGGAGAATCTATTTATAGCCACAAACCAATAGGTTTGTGACTGTCATTTATGACCTTGAACACATGTGCACCGAAATGGATAGTCTGAATAATTTTCACTAGAAGTATGGCTACTCCACACCAGTTCCCGAGTGGCAAAATTTCACTGTGGCCTCGTATCGTATCGTAGTTTTATTCGGAACCCGGGAGTGCGCATCTCTGTCGATTTAACGTTGCAAAACCTCCCAATTATTAAATGTGTCGCTTCCCCGCTTCATGCCTCATGTAATTACAATATGAGATTACTGTTTAAACCAGCTTAAACCTCAACAGAAAATTTGTATTTAATTGCGCCTCTCCAGAGCGACCTACTTAAAAGATTTATAAGGTACTCGCGATAAGAATGTTTTTCATGCCGGAAGTTTTGTTGTCAAAGATGATACGAGTGCTAGTGGACATCTTATTTAATTTTACAAATGCGATTGTGAGTTTGTTTGTTACACTTTAGACACACTGTCTAGAATATAAGATAGGTTCGTACAATTCGTACAGGTCGTACAATTGGTTCGGATAAACGTCCTAAACATCATCAGAATATTTTATTTATATCGAGAATATAACTTTGACAGACTGCAATTTTGATGGACAAAATTATATCTTGTCACATTGAAAATCTTATTATATGTTTTGGACCCATTTATTCGCACAAGTTATGTTTCAATATTATTAAACAATTATTACCTAATTCAGTTTCAGAGGTGATATTACAGACTCCATATGAATGAATTATAATAGTTAATTCGCTGTTTGTAGAATATTGTGCAAGACGCATCGGAGCACATAATGCCAACAGACACCTGCCGTGCACACTTGCGCGTGCGAATGCATCTCAAGCTTGAATATCTTACTTATCTGACTTATCTTTCTTATTTGGAAAAAATCGTCTTTCTTGAACTTACTCTGATTATTATGATTTTACATTATTTCATAATGTTCTAGCTTATCGACTGCGACTGCATCGTGGACTTTAGCGCTAAAATTATAAATATAGATTGGACCAAGAAATCATGTTGTCCAGTACAAATATTACACCCGTTTTTCACCCCTTTAGGGGTAGAATTTCACAAAATCCTTTCTTATCGGATGCCTACGTCATACAAAGAACACAACCTTCAAGACAAATTATTTTATATGTAAAGAATACTCTTTTGTTTAATTTATTTTACAAATTTTAGCCTCTAAAGTTTATAAAGAAAAGTATCTGCTCATTTGAATCTCTCGAGCATTTTAGCTATAGGTACCTACTTCCGTTTTATAACTCCCGTCAGTGAGTTTGTGCCACAAGACGGAGCAGGGCTCCGCCCGCCGGGAAATAAAACTCTCGTAAATCCATTATTGAAGCACGATAAGGCATTGCGGATGATTTCGGGATAAAATTTAATTTGCTAAAGTGATTAGATGCCTTTTGATTCAATGCGCAAACCAGTTACTTCAATAACTATGTTGTATCTCTTTCTTTATGAAGAAGCAAGAAAACCAAAACCAAAGTGACCATTTACCATCAGGGTCCGCCTGATGGTAAATGGTCACTTTACACCACAGACAGAATCGATACGGTCCATCCAAGGAGCTCGCGGAGAGAAGCAAAAACCAGGCGGTGAGGCTCACTTGCGATCGAAAACACTACACTCGTATGCCTTCCTTGTATGTACTGATATATTGTAATAAAATCTAACGTAGCGCGACACAAAAAACCATACATCATGTCAATTGCTCAAGCCTGTTCAGTTTTAGCACAGCAAAATTTAAAAAAATGAGTTCCTATAAAATATAGCTAAAAATTTTAATAGATTCGTCATAAATTAAGCAGCGAATGTCGTCCAGTAGGTCGGAACCAATTGTGTCAGGAAGCGCGTCCCGTCCTTTGTGTTGACAATTTTATTCCCGTTTTATTGTCCCCAAAAAGCGCCATTCTCGATTGTTCGTTGGCAATATATTACTAGTACGAGGCCAGTGGTGGTTTTATCCCATTATAGCTCAATGTTGGCGTCCTGTCGAGCTGATATCAATTGAGAGCTAAGGGGAGAGACACATGCGCCGCTACTTTAGGGGTGCTATATTAAATTTTAAACTTTTATAAGGTAATTTTAAAATGTCGTGCAGTTGTACGGGTCTCTTTCCACACCCGGGGAAAACCTGGAGCAGACATGTTTAAATTTAATTTCATATTTTTTTAAATACGTACACTATAGACAATTGGACAACTCACGCATTGACATCTTACGAGAAACTAGAATTCTGTATGCACGTTGTTTATACTCTCTCACAACCTACTAGATCTAGGAGCATGTTGAAAATTGTAAGCGTTTTAACATTTTCACTCATGTAACCTCACCCCTACCGGATGTAAATAGGACCTCAAGAACGCAAGACGTAGCTGAACTTCCGCCCGTAGATTTACGAGCGTCAGTCGGGATGTTTGGCGTCCTTCCAGAAAACCAATGGAAGGACATCCGATTGAGTGGGTTTTCTCATCGAAATATGTTTTAATCCTGCCTATAGCAATGTTTTGCAAAGTCAGATATTAATTTATGTGTATATTACTGAAATGTAGGTTAAAATATAATTAATACTAGAAAAATTTGCCAAAACATATAATTAATGCTAGAAAAATTTGATGTATTGCTTTACGAGTATTTTTAACATACATTATTTGTTTTTTCTATTATCAGTCTATAGTATCTACAAAAAAAACAACATGGCATCAAGAAACCATTGTAAGACAATACATTTTTAACCGACATTGAAACTATAAAAAGCTATTTATTATAATATCATGAAGACTATTAAATCGATAGTCAATATAAAAATTTAAAAATATCAACTAAACAGAACTTTGGTCGCTGAAGCTAGAAGAAAACAAGCATTTGTCATCTTATAGAAGCTGCTAAGAACGGCACTATCTCACGCCCAAGGTCGCAACAAAGCCTATATCTCACCCACACCCCAGTAAAGTTCGGATGCCATAGACTAAAAATGTAATACGAAAATTTTCCATATTAAATCGTTGTGTATTGTTCTGTATGTAATTCTTAAACCAAATAGATTCCAATAAAGTCATTGAAATTTAATAGTATTTAATCTTCTAAAGGAGATGATAGACTACGTTGAGTTCCGGTATTCTCGGGACTTCGCTATCTACGCGGGCGAAACTATGAACCACGCTAATGCGACTATACTTACTTCTGCTTTTGTAAATTACCTATGTTTTTCTTCTGCGAAACATTAATTATTTTTATTCGTTTCCGTTTCATTCGTTAACATTAATTTTATGAAATAATTAAGTGGCCTCTTAGGATGTGCCCAGGAGATATGACTTCAGCGTCTTTCCGAATTCCTCTTTACCAGTTCTGCCTTGGAACTACTGTTTCATCTACACTGTGGCCTCAACGCCATAATCTCACGCCACTTGGATCCTAGACACGTACCAAATAGATCTCCTCACGTAACGTCATTTATAGATTACAGATAATTACAGTTTGTTCGTATGAAGAACGCAGAGCTTCTATCGCAGGAATCAAACTTATACGAGTTGTAAAATATTGAATTCAGATTGTGGTACGTGATATGCTTTAGAACGCGTATTTAGAACACTAACTTACTCATCGGTAAGATACTTTTCAACAATAAGTCACGTTTCTCAATCATAAGAAAATAAGAAAATTGTTTACTGACATTATATTGTTTACTTACCTAACCTACAACTATTTAACTTCTAGTGGTCTATTTAAATTAAGTTAAATTAAATAACACAACTGATTCTATTTATGCTGTCATCAAGCAAAACACCAGTTATATTCAAATAAGTGTATCTCCCATCCATTGAACTAAAAGAACGGACGTAATGTTTCAGTAAGATGCAGTGAAGCACAACAATGGCGTCAGCGAGTAGTCTATGTTTCTGACATTCCGTCAATTTATTTTAGTTAATCTATGCTCCCACCATAATAATTCGAATTGAAGCAAACTGTTTGAAACTGCCCTAGTTGACTCCATCGTACGGTCTTTATTAACTCAACTATTTTCATGTTTTGTTCTGGCTCCAACGCTGGCATACTCGTACATTGTGGGGCAACAAAGCGTACATAATAGTAACATGCCGCCGCCATTCCGCAGTGTTTGTTACAGCGGCGCGATGTGTATACTAGCCGTCTGGTATTTGTAGGATATTTCCTTTCTGGTGCCATCATTAACTATACATGTGTGTCCGTAAATGTATAGGAAGTAATTATGTTGTGTATCGAAAAGGTATTGAATGTGAGATAACCAACACCTTCAAAGCAAATACATGGTTTAGGTGTATAAATAAATGTGGACTTTCGCATTTTAGGTACATCTACGAGTATCCATTTAAATCGTGTATTTTATATATTCCTCACTTAAGGGCAAATATTCCTTCCACTAACCATTGCCATTCTCGCATACTATATTAAGTTTAGACAAATATATTATACCAAGTTTATCCCGTTAATTCCATGGCATTGAGAGGCATCCTACCGCGACGCAAACACCACAATAAATCACCCTTATTGCGCCAACGACGTTGCTTACAACTGACGACGAATATGTTTTTATTACGTTGTTCTTCCGAAGGTAAAATAAAGCCATAACGATAACTAATGGAGCAAGTTTCACGTCGATTACCGTGACTTTTTTGTCGTGAACTAGCTGCCCGCCCCGGCGTCGCACGGGTGTAACTACCAATGAAGAACGATGTTACATTACGTGGCAGCTATAAATATTTGACACAATCACCCTGCCACCAACTATTTATGATTTGATACAAATAGAAACCATTTATTTCGTCTCATATATTAAAGCACATTGTAGAAAAAAGCAATTATTTTATTGAAATTAAAAACTATTACATTAGTTAGATATAAAAACATTGTAGTGGAGTTAGTTCAATCCTAGGTTTTTCTATCACAATGTCACAGATAAGGGCAAAATCTCCGGAATTCCCTCCTCCCCAACCGAAAACAAGAACTAAGAATTTGCTAACTTAGCGAGTATTGAGGCCGGCGGTACCGCCCCCAGCGAAATGTACCTGTGCCTATAAATGTGTGTGTCTATAATAAAATAATTATCAATAACAACATACCTTTATAATTTCTCTTTCAATCTGCGCCGCCCGCTCCACGATGGGACCGCGGACAGCATATTGAATATTCAGTAGCTTTTGGTTCACGTTGTCTTCAGTGATGCACTTTTCTAACTTCATTTTGAAGATGCAATGACTAGTACAGTAACGAGTGCTGTCTAAGTAGCTTGTGATTTGCGATTGCAGTGGAATCATGCATGGCCTTCTTTTATATACAATTCCTCAACGCTAAGAGGCGCGGTGATTCCCATACTCCCGTATTTATTTTGCTTCTAAAATAATAGTACCTATTGTTATCAATAAGAGCTGATCTTAGGTCGAGCATTATTTAAAATTGCTTCCTTTATACATTTTAAGGTATGTAAATCTAACATACCTACCCATTCTCCATAAAATAAAACAAAGAAAAATGTAATTGTTCCTTGCGGTTTCAAACCTTTGTTAGGTATATCTTTTTACAAACAGTATTCACAGAAATTCAACTGCTGCAGAAAAATAGACCTAAAATTTTTCTAATTAAAATTCAAAATTGAAATCTTAATAAGTAACGTAAGTTTTCCCTGTATTGAAAAGTAATTCTTGGAGGAGACGAGTTCAAATCGTGCTAACGTTTCCTTATCAATCAGGTACTTTACCAGTACCGTAGCTAGTGGATATCATTTTGTATGTACTGAATGCAACGCGTCTTAAATGCTTTAAGGAAAATTGGGCTCCAAACTGCTACACGGGGGTTCATTTGTCGGGGATTTTTATGAAGACAGGGTCATACGCGTACATTGTATCGTCTAGCTCAGCCGGTGCGAGTTGAATCCTTCCCGCTTTTTATTGATTCCACTATTTCTATACATGGAATTTATTAACAAAGATTGAAATAGATATTAAGATATATTCAGATTAAGATGATGAATGCTTTTTTGTGTGTTAGAGTATGCCTACTAGTTTAATTTATATTATTTATCTAACACTTTGTACTACTTTGCCGTTTTTGCTTCTCATTTCTGACAAGTAGCAAAAAAACAGTAAAGTTAAAATAAAAAATTCATAAAAAAGGGTAAAGTTGCAAAATTTTCGCCGCTAGTGGGAAATAAGTTATTTATTGTTGTAAAAGATATTAAAAAAATTAAAACGTTATTCGAAACTTCTTAGTTGCTTACGTGCATGGATTTGATTAAGCCTAGCTGTAAAAGTAATCAGTAACAAAAAAGACAAAATTTAAAGCTGTCGGTCATCAAGGGGCTTACTTACCCTTTAACCACTCGTTCAGTTCATCCGCTTGTCCAGACGCAGGAAGTGCGGGAGGCCGGAAAACCAATTTTCTCTCACAAATACGCTCGACCCAAAAACAGAATCCAACAACTCCGTGTGGCCGGAGGCTCTTTCATTTTTTAATTGATTATTCGACGCGTTGTCGATTGCGATTTAATTTAGGAATTTTGTTTTCTTTTTCATTTTATAAAGGGTCAGTGTGTACGTTTATAATATTATACTGACTGTACAGTAAACTCAGTATCTTTAGTATTAAAATGTATGAAAGTACCTAGGTAGCTACGTAATGTTACTAGTAGTGATAATGGTGAAAGTTTTATGATGATTAAACCGTCATACAAAAACAGTTGAATGGATTTAAAATATAACACACGCAAAGTTTTTTAACTGAATTAAAGTAACACGTTCTTTAAACGCCTGCTATAATTAAATCGCAAAAAGTACATAGTTCAACTGTAACGGCATTGCTAATTATGTAATGTAGGAGTTCTCTTTCGAAGTAAATTCATAAATGGTCAGCTGTCAGGTCTACGTCGTGCCGTCGACATTTTTTTGTTACGATGCTTTCCTTCACCGAGGAGTATTAATACGCACATAATTTTAAAAATTAAGAGGCACGTGCGGGATTCGAATCCGGACCGGGTATTCGACATTGCTACCATCATTGCTGTGGGATAGCTGTTAGATACAAATTATTTTAAGGTACAAACAAAAACACGACGAATGAATACATATTTTATTCAATTCAACAATATAACAACAAATCTCGAACTACATACAATTTTAACTTGCGTAACCGACACTAATATGGCAAAAAAGAATAAATAAATGTTGGTTGTAAGTTACAAACTTCTGTTAATAAAATGTATTCTTGTATATTGGTTAAAGTCATCTGCGGCGTATACATTTTGAGATATACAGAAAATATCATAATAATATAAACATATTTTATTTATAATCCGATTCCGTCATAATATACGAAATACAAAGGAAAATATCAAGTACAAATCCTTTGATGTATAAATTTGAATTTTAAATCGCGTAGAGAATAATTTCAAGGTGAAATCCCCTTAAACATTTAATTGAATATTCGTAATAATCTCAAAAAAATATAACTACATAACATCGAAGCCACCATGAACCAACACATACAAATGCAACACAATATATTATGATATACAAAAAAGATAATTATAAAGTGTAATATGGCGGAATTAATAAAAATATCAAGAGGTACAGACTTTGTGCAAACATCTCATGTTTGGACAGATGTTACATCGCTCCACACTTGTCTTTGCTTCAACAATAACCAATGAAATGATTCAAGTCCAACTTGTGAACTTTACGAAATAAAAAAATGATTAATTAGAAGTTTTCCAGTTAAAAAGTAATGTCTGGCACTTTAATGATCGTGAAGGGTGCATTTATTATTTATTTTCGTTATAACAAGAAAGCACTTTTACAAAAAAGGTATAATCTTTTTTGGAAATTGGCGAATTGGAAATTGGCGTGATTGTAATTAGTTTTAATTTTAACATCTGTATAGAATGAATTGATTCTGATTCTGATATTTTACTTATAACACTTTTGTAATACTTTTGCATACTCGTATTAACATGGAAAACATATTTATTACTTGACATTTTGAATTACACAACACCATAAACATTATCATACAAACCAGTACAATGATAAACTTTCTAAATAAAATAAAGCAAATCTCAGAACGTTTAGGATAAAATAACTGCAATTTTAAGACCCTTTAGACTAGGTATAAGATGAGCGGCGTCGGAGGCGCCAACACTAGACACATCTCGGGAATTTAACCAACTCATACAATAAACATTTTAAGAATCGATACACGAATAACTCTTCATACAAAAGAACCATAAATGCACGTCGCAGTGCTACGAGAACAAACATTTATTCAAACTAACGACAATATTTAGCTTCACAACGATTTGATCATTTAAACGCCGTTCAAACATTCATTGTTATTTTGAAGAACTAATACGTTTTTCAATACCTCACATTGTGAAAACATTTTAGAATAGTATATTTCTCACGTTACTACAGACTACGTGTCAGTTTGAAGGAACCTTTAAAGCAATACAATACAATGGGACAGTTGCCGTCGCTAACAATACAGATAAACACTACAAAAATAAATACAGCGTACTTTTTTTAAAAATAAAATCTCTTAAAATTTTTGTCTTTTAATGTTTTCCAATTTTTTTATATCGTAGAGACGCGATTAAAGTTAATCATTAAATATATTATTAATATCAATGAAACATTGCTATTCAAGTCTTAAACATTATATACAAATTGGTATATAACAGTATACAACAGGGTTATAAACACAATTGTTGTATAAAAATGGTAAAATACAATGCACCGTTATTTCTAAATTATAGTAAATAAACTGTACAATTTTATAATAAATTATTGTAAGATTTACTATTGCTTTCAAACTATACTTAACCATAAGAATTTAGTTGGAATATACTAAAACATTACCGGTTTGAGCGTGACTACTGTGAAACAGTAACTTATTGGTATTGTTGGGCAGTCGTATCTGCGACGCACGCTTTACATTTGTTCCTAAACTGTTTGCTTTACATAATTTGTTCCTAAACAAAGCTCAGTGAGGAACTACCAAAAATGGCCGCACTCCGCAGCAGACACAGTGAAAGCCGAGAATATCATACTGAGGGTGTGTGAGTGTACACGTGTACATACAAGGGGCTATGGCTTATTACGGTAGCTTCACTTGTGTTACTGACATTCGTCCTTTTGTTTTCGTTAGTCTATACCAAATTAACTAATATATCTCGAGACGGCTTGAGGCTGCAGCGTGCAGAGGGCGGCCTAGGAGTGTTCCTGGGTGAACTTCTCGTGGAAAGCCTTGAAGATGTCCAGCATCTCCCGCAGCAGCGCCGGCTGCGGCAGGATGGTGGTGCGGAAGTGGTACGTGCCCGCGCGCTGCCCGAAGCCCGAGCCCGGGACCACGCAGATACCTGACCAATTGTTCAATTAAATTGTTATTTGTTATTGTGATCCAATGTTATTCTCATCTGAACATGGTATAAAACGAAGCCGCTTCCGCTGTCTGTTCGTTTAGATCTTCTAAACAACTGAACGGATCATAATACATTTTTCAGCAACAGATAAAGTGATTCAAAAGGGAGGTTTATATGTGTAACAGAGATACGAACCGGTCTCCTCGAGCAGCTTGAAGGCGTAGTAGACGTCGGGCGCCTTGCCCGCCTCCTTGGCCGCCTCGATGGCTTTGGGCGGCAGCTCGATGCGGGGGAACGCATACATGGCGCCCTGCACCCACGAGTATCGCTTTAATCATTGTACTCCAACACACCAACAACCAACTTCGCCCGAAACCAAACAATTCAATCTGCTCCTGTGTAAGTACTTATTTAATAACTTTTATAAAATCCTGAAGTTATAAAATAAACTATTAAGTTGTTAATTATGCTATTCGTTGGTTAGCTATGCTATTCAGCTATTACCAATGCTGTTCAGCTGTTAACGATGCTATTAAGGTATTAACTATGAAATGTATTAATTTTAAGTAATTAAATAATAAAACTTACCAATGGCTTCAACCCTTTTTATGTCCCACTGCTGGGCACGGGTCTCTCCCCACAACCGGGTAAGGCCTAGGAGCACACTCCACCGCGCTGCTACAATGCGGATCGGTGGAGATACGGGTCAGTGGCCAATCCGTGTCGGATGTTATCAAACCGCCCAGAGGGCCTCCGACCAGGTTTAACGACTGTTATCTGTCGATAACAACCGGGACCGACGGCTTAACG
>DWQK01000399.1:0-21581 GCA_018231225.1 Noctuana stator
TTGTATCTAATTAATTTTAAGATTCCGCTACATTACTTTATGGCATGTGACAGAATAAAGGTCCTTTTTAATTAGTCTATAACTTACATTATTATAAACTAAAAAAAATTTACCAAATACTTACTCTTGTTGCTGTTCAATCATGAGCTCAAGTGTGTAGGACTGGTCCAGATAATGTTTTGTGATCTCCTCCGGTGAAGAACCTGGTGGGTACTTGTCGCGAGGTATCTCTGTAAATCTTAGTGCAGTTCCTGCAAGAATAGCCATGAATCAATCTTCTTCATACTCAGAAATAGCAATGTCATTATCTTACAGATTAAAATACTTCTCGTCTTGTGTTAAGACCTTTTAACAATCTGGGGTACAAAAACGTTTAAAAATACATGACTATTGTTAATCAATATCAAGTTGGAATCTCACTTCCTACTTATGTTTTCAATTTACCTGGCGCTGGCTTCAAATCTGGCAACATTGCATCCTCTCTTTCTTGATCTGTCGCCCGTCTTACTCTCTTAGCATTGCTCTGACCAGCCTGATTATTGCTATCATCATTTTTATCGTCAGGAACTTCTTGATCCATTAACCCTTCAGTAGGTTTGACACCACGAGGTCTATCTTTATCAGATGTTGAGAGAAGTTCCATTGCAGACCTGATAATTCCAGTTTCGGGTGATAACTTTTCAACCAGCTCAGCTGTAAAATATTAATATGTTGTTATTGCATAATAAATTATAGGGTTGTCTAATAAATTATAGAGTGGCAATTATTCTATTGTTTATTTGTGTTTCATTTAATTAAAATCTTTTAAATTAAACTCCGGTTTCTGAAAGGTTTGTCGACAAACAAAACAAGAAGTAAAAATTTACATCTATTGTAGCCAATACTAAAGTGAAGAAGATAATAATGCTTTCAGAAAGCTAATAGTCAGTAACAAAAGGTTTGCTAGTTGATTAGTCTATTTTTGGGTTGATTAACCTTCCAGAACCAAGCGTTGAGTGACCTGAATAATATAACACAGGCCTAAATAATTAACAGGTTTCTGAAATATTAAATAAGACAGTATTTATTAAAAATTCAAAAGAATATGAAGTATTTTCACACAGTCTGATATAGTTTCACACAGTCTTATATACTTGTGCTTGTATATCAAATATTATGTGTGATCATCCCACAGATAAGAAAAATTATTATGAAACATAATCTAGGAGAACTACTCATAAAATGCTTAAATGGTGAATTAAAATCATTTAAATTACTTGTGATTTGTGAAGTCAGGTGTTTCCATTTAAGCCAAATTTCATATGGGTATGGTCCAAGATGCTTGTCCAGATTGTATAGGTTGTCTTTGAGCCTCTGAATACTTTCTTCACTTACTTCATCCTTGCTAATGTCCTCTTTATCTTTATCCCACATTTTGACCAGGAATTCCTTCTTTTGGAAGAAGTGCATAAATCCAGATCTGTTTAGTGAACAAAAACAATTTTTATAACATCCAAAGTTAGTTAAAGTGATAGTAAATAATATGCTTACTATCACTTTAACTAACTTTGGATGACCAAAAACCCTTAATGAAAATATTTATTTCTTCATTTATTGGTATATTGTGCACTACAAATGGGAAATTATTTACAATAAATATTAACTACAGAAGATCTGCTTATTTCATAATGAAATTTCTGCCACATACCAATACTGTATACCAGAATACTCGGTTTTACTTTAATGATTTCACACTTCACGTAAGAGAAGTTAGAACAAAAATACAAAGACATTTAAATTGTTACAGTCAAAATGAACAAGACGGGAAGAGTGCATTTTTAATAGCTGTTATAATATAAATACAATATATTAAAATTAGTGTTACACTTATTATATCATACATAAACAAAATAACATGTCACACTCACAGCTTCACACTTGGAATCCAGACATTCCTGTCTTTTCAGACTACGATATACAATGCATTTTGTATTTCTGATTACCTGGGAGATATGTCGCCGGTTCCGTTGCTCACTGCGGAGTAGTGTATGTAGTGAAGACCGGGGGGTATCATTTTTATTCCTCGGAAATCCTCCTCAGTATTCCAACATTGCATATCAATACCAAATTGAGTCTCTGGGGGTACACCGAGGAATACGAACGTTCCTCCTTCCACGAGGAGTTTTCTAGCCGTCTCTTGGTCTATGTCCATTATGTACTACTTCGACTTCGACTTCTATCCAGTCTATAAATTATCATAAAAATAGGCACAACAACTCAATATGTTTACAATACATACACGGTATCGGTCGGTAATTCGGTAATGCTTATTTATTGGCCCATCTTAGGTGATGTCACGTTGACAATTGACATATTTATCAAAATTTGACATTCAGTTGAAGTTTGCGTTCCGTTTTCAAACCGAAGAAAGCTCGTTTGCTTTTTAAACTTAAAAAATTAATTAATGTATAAATATTAAATATAATCGGTGGAATTGGGAAATCGCACGCACGGGAAATCCCTTCTCATATTTGAGAAGAGTTAAGAGACCCGTGCCCGCAGTGCAGAGGGAACGTGATGGGTTGATGATGATGAGGTACTCTATAATATAATTTGTGGTTGTTAGCTAGGAAGGTAAATATTATTATACTTGGTATAAGTGCCATGTTATACTACCTATATACATACTATTTATTTATTCTTTTAAACCGAGTACCTACAGGGTATCGGAACAAAATGCGGACAGCATTTTCAGCCACTTTTGGTCCTGGCAGTCAATATAATGTTAACTACATATAAATAAATATTGAATTAATCTAAATATTTACGACAATCAATTACCTAAGTATGGCTACCTATGAAATATAGCACTTGATTTTATCTTTTAACACAATTAGGAACCCAATAATCTAATAATTATGCCTACATAGGTAAATAGAACGGTGGCAAACCAAGCTATAATTAATTAATCTCCATGAAAAGCTTCGGGTCAGAGCAACAAAATAAGGAACTCTAAAAATATGCCGATATAAAGAGGGCTGTTTGTTTTGCACTCACGATTCCCTCAGACGAACGAACACACTCGGCCAAAATAGTCTACGTTCAGAAAAATTCTCACCGAATTTCGTCTGGGAATTTCGAATTCCCGTCGAGTGGTTAACACAGAGCCTGCCGTTAAGCGCACCTGAATTTTTGTTTTAGTGCAGATTTTTTTTGCCTAATTATTTTTCAACAGGTGACGAATTCCGCGTCTCGAGAACCACTAGTGGCGCGAGCGACGGCACCACCAATCAGTAACGGGCTTTAGTTTAGCTGTTGGTTGCAATTAGTAGATTTTGATTTGAAATCAACTAAGTATGTACTTGTATACGAGTGGCGTGTCTGTGTCGGAACGTAGACACATTAATTTTGTAACTGAAATAACATTTACTGTACGGTCTGAGTTGTCGTTTACAAAGCGAAATACGCGACAGTTTTTCTATTTTTTTTTTTGTGCCATTCTCGTTAAAATATTTTATGTTTAAATACGGGACCGAGAGTTTTAATTTCGATGATGTTGAAAGCTGTTATATTTTTTACCTATTGAGTAGGTAAACATTATCTGTTTCGAGGTGGCGTTCGACGAAATTCAGATAGTTGTTACCATTAATAATATTTCCGGATCATAGGCATAACATACGTGATATTTTTGTGGGGATCCGATACTTCGATTTTTGATATCGCTGACGAATAGTGTCGCGGTATTCGCATGGGAAATTAGGATGTAAATTTCCATTCGCCCGCCAACCTGTGTTCTGGGATTCTTTGTTTTCATCTCAAATTTAAGGTTGCGAAGTCCCGAGAGAAGCGTATAGTCGACGACGGTTACATTCGGAATATTGTTTGAAAGTCGCAAGTCAGACAGTATCGGTAGGTATTTGTTTTTCTATCAGAATTTCCGCGAGAATATATTTTCAATAAATTCACCATAGTTTAACGTCGTGGCATCATGATTTTTACAATTTGTTAGAAACGTGAAGGGTTTTTATCTAATTAAAACCAAAATACGCTAGTGGTTAACTATATAAGTTACCAACATAAAAAAACATACCAGATAATACCAACATAAAAAGAAAGAAAAAAGAACACATACCTACAGAAGAACATAAAAGATCCATTTTTAAGTCGGTAAAAATAAACGCATAACTAAGTAAACATGTTAGCTGTTGTGCATCTAATGGTGTCTAAATAGTAGGTGTAGGTTCGAGTTAGAGTAGGTACATGAAGACTCTAACATAAACTAGTTGAGTCGGCACTCTCCCGAAGTTGGTGTAACTTTTAATAGTGTTCTTGTCTCTGGAGAGAGGGCAACTCTGTCCAAGAAAATTGACTAGGTATCAACATCTTAACATCTATTACACCTCGAAGTATTTAAAAGTGCAGTCTTTTGTGATACCAATATAACTAAACGTCCTGAGAAATAATAATTTAGCTATTTAGATTCAAGATTTAGTATTAAAATCTATAGTAGGTAAAGAAAAGTTTTTTGGGATCAACTCCGCGATCCGGTACATAAGTAACGTCTTATTGATCTTATCATTATTATACTTAAGTTAGCAGCAGTTGCAATGCATTTTTTCATTTTTGTTGTGGTCCTCTCATCTTAACGAAATGTGTTAGGTATTTCTTTCTATCTTTTTTCGATAATCATCGTGCTGTTAGGTTACTTGGCAAAGAAACCTGATACCGAATCACTTCTACGAATCTGTATATTGTTTGTATTTTGTTTGATGTAATCTTTTTTAAGCTTTACCTACATTGTACGGTTGGGTCTGCCTATGGTGTATAGTACTTATCTATATTAGCCTTATTTTATTGTTTCCAATTCGCTCGACTTAATCGTAAACGCGGCGATGTACTGTTGGCGGTGTCGAAACCACTTGGTATATGGATAGATGACATAAATTACTTGTGTCGGCAGTGTCGACACTCTCCGCACTGTCGGGAAGTTACTAACTTTTAATAGTGTTCGTGTCTCCGCAGACATTCCATTGAAGCACCTATAGCAGCACTGTATCTTCGAAGTTCTTGGTTCGTAAACGAAAGTAAGGACTGTTTTAGTTTAGGGTTATGGAACGTGTATCAATTGTACTTTTGAGTGTTCGCTTTATAAAATCAGTTAGTTTGGAATAAGTTGGCGAGAAGCCATGAAAAGTAGGATAGGTACGAGTACATACATAAATTGGATTAAAAAAAAAACAGTTAAGAAATTTGGTTTTTATGTTCGAAGATCTTTGTTTCGAGCTATTTCAAAAGTATTAGTGAACTTTGAAAAACAATCAGCTAAGTTAAAATTGTTCTGTTGTTAAAACTCTTGAAATATTCTCTGTCTCTCGGATTCTCAAAGAATCAATAAGTAGATAATTATTATTACATAAAGTTCTTACTGTGAATTCTGTGAAAGCAGGGTAAATAATATTATTACTACGTTCAGAAGTTACCTACCTATAGAGGTCGAGTATATATTTTATGTAACGCAATAAGCTATATAAAAGTCGTAAAAACTACATAATATAGTACACGTTCCTAGCAATTTTCTAACTCACGAAGTGCTCCGGGAAATCTCACAAGGGCTCTAATTCTAAACTTTGGCCCTAACTAACTTTGCTGGCACATCGCTTAGCTGAGATATTGGTTGAGAATACACTAAGAAAAAAAAATTTATGACTCCGTTGCGAGGTGTAACGTTTGTCTTCTTATATTGTTGTTCTAACGTCATGGTTTTTGGGTTGATCGTATCGTAGTCTCCACAGATTAAGTCCTTGGATCCCTTCGAAAAGGCCATTGTCTCCAATATTGGAAACTCATTGATGACTTCTGTGATGTGGCTCATGTCTGTAGGAGACGGTAACCGCTAATTATTAGGTAGTTCATCTGCCTAAGTATTAACTAAATGTTTAACTTTATCTACTTTAATCAAATGCTTCATCACTGCAATGCAGTATCACTTCAAAACGTCTGTTTAGCTAATTGTTTTTCAAACCTATTCTTACCTTTCCCTACTTCATATCTCTCATCAAAGCCACCTCACATATTTTGCTAACGGATTATAGCTCTTAGGACCTCTTATATGAAGCATGTACTCGCGAAAGTGTAACATGTACCGTACCTTATCCTTCTAAGGACACTCAGACAGCTTCTAAGGTCCAAAATATGGAGTTGCAAAGAAACATGTAAACTGTGACGTTTTCGTCGGCTTTATGAACGGTTATTGCTAAAGAATAGCGATAAACTATAAAGTTATCCAAAGATAGCGTAACACTTAAAGTGATTGAAAATTTGAAGGTAGCAGCATTTTTGGGCACTTTATTATGCATTGGGTTAGTTTAGTGTTAAAGTTTGAAGCAAATAATCAATTAATTTTGTTTTCAGACAGTATAAAGCTCCCCGTATCACACGGCCTCTCAAGACAAACCTAACGTCACCTCATAAGTTATAATGCTTTGCCATTTAGGCTATAGTCCGTACCAAAGAAAATAACATACCATTATACATACTTACACAGATACGCTTGAAAAACGTAACCCTCCTGAGGCAGTCCAGTAAAAAGAACACAAGCGTTAATAATAGTTGCAGTTCCTCGCTATCCCTTAAGCAGTGTGACAGGCCAGCAAAAGTTCCAGTACATGACAATCATAATGTTTTATTTTTACATTCTTCCGTTTCGAGCGTGTTTCTTTCAGAGTTTAAAGTACCGTGGTATGTAGTGACGGTTGGTATTTAAAATTTTCGTCGGCGCCCAGACTTTTGTGTATATGAACCTGCCTGTGAGATGTTTTTGGGAACATTTGTTTTGTCGTGAGTTTCTAAAGGTAGCACTGCCTCCCAATATTATAGAACAGTCTAGCTTTCCTTAAAGTAAACGCAGAAAAACACACCGCAATTTTGTGGTACCTGTTACGTAACATAATTATCTTGTTTTTTGTTATGTATAATATAATATGTATCAAATAAATTTACCTTACCAGGATCATACTAACACTTAACACAAAGGCAAAAGATGGGTTATGCGGCACTTCAACCATCTAAAAATCTGAATGATCTTAAATGAAAACGAGCGTGCATAAAGTGGGATACTTTAAGTGATGACTGTAACTTAAGGACATCCATTGTCCAACTTCATATAATATATTGTTATGATAAAGTCCCATCTGTGGTCGTACGTGGATGTGTTGGTTACTACTCTTAGGGACTAAGATGCTTCCCTTAAATTAAATATCCTCTGGCATCTACATCTCCCCAACCAAAAGAAAGAACAAAAGAAAAAGCAATTGTTACTAAATGTCTAGTTATTATTTCTTGTTATTACTCGTACATCGTAATTAACCATTTAAATGTAGTTAAATTCGCTTCCTTCGGCGACACTAACTAGTACATTAGTGTAATTAAGAGCACTTAGAGTTGCCAAAGCCCTTGTCTCTTTAACAGTCTCTGTTCTTTTGGTTCTTGCATAATTAATGTTGATTTTTATGTCGCGGAAACTTTTACGATTCTTTAAGGAATATTAGGTAGGTAGATGTTTACAGTTTTGTTTCAAACATTTAAAGGGATTTCCATAGACTAACTTAATAATGGAATGTCAGTAAAACACAAGCGATTTTATCATAATAAGTCAAAGCCCCTTACTGTACAGTCACATATGCACGGCATGTCGTCGTTTGCTCTTCTTTTGACTTTGGTCTCGCTCAACTCGCTCGCTCGTTGACATTCACTTACACATTCAGACGCTGTCGCCATAGTTGTGCTTCACTGTCCTACTGCGATATTACGTCTGTTCTTTTAGTAAGTCCATGGGATCGTAACATAGAAATTGAACAATACAGTGATACCTATTACAAAACAGTACAATCCTACAATGTATTGGAAATTGAATGTTTGTTTTGGGTTCGGCGCCGGCGGCCGCCGCATGCAATCCAACGGATTGTGGACAGATTCAATTTTCTCCGCGCCGATAACAGAACAATAACCGACTGCGCCTTTTGCGGATTGCGGAACAAGAAACGTTGATGGACCGTCCATTACGGTACGGTTTACGGTTTACGGTCAAAGAATTTAATATGTATACCTACTTAGACATAGTAGGTCTTATTATTAAAACATACCTTTATTGGGTATTAGAAACGTTAGAAGACCAAGAGACGAGATCGTTAAGATATTTCACGGAAATTCCTTTGTCTAGAATTAAAAAGTAAATGGTGTACTGAAGCCGGGTGGACAGGCCGAGCTCTTGGCAAGTTTTAATTACTTTATGTCTCAGTCTCCAGAGTCTTTAGACGCCTTAAGGTAAGATCCCGTCGTCGCATTCCTTGAGATCCTACGTGTTGACAATGTTTAAGTGTGTAACGTGTAAATGCTGAAGTCTCTCTCATATTTCTTTGAGATAATTTCACTTTTTTGTACGAATGTACTAACCTACCTACTATTATCCTTGTCCAGGTAGAATATCAAAAAATGTTGAAATTAGTTTCTAGCGATTATAATCAACTGCGTCGAAGTCTCTGCCAATAATATTTAGTTTCATACGTTGAAAATTCAACTATAAAACGAAAAGGTAAATACAATTTCTCCCTACCCCATTGAAAGTACACAAACTTTTAACTTCCTAAGTCCAAGGGTTAATTGATCAGTGAGTCAGATAAGTACTAAGTATGTTTTTGCACAAAAATGAGAACAATAAGTTAATAATGTTTTGACTACGTAATAGTAGTCAAATATGGAGTAAGTATTGTAACAAGTTAAGTAGGCATAATGTTTATATATTAGATTAATACGTACTTAGCATTTATACGTAATGCACGGTATTTACGGCGTGCAGTAACTGTTTATTAGTTTATTCCCAAATTCACTATAGATAATAATTACGAGTATAATTGCCGATATAAAGTAGGTACGCATTACTGAATGGCGTTGTAAATCTGAACTGATTTAAATACCAATGTACGGGCAACTTCATTACGATTTTGTAAGAGTTTATCGAATAGCGGACGAAGTTTTGCCACAAAACAATTTAAGGAAGCGCGGTTACATCGCCACTGTTTTGTGCTTCAAAATTAATTAAGTTCAGCTATTGGTTTTGTTCAAACTCTGTTTTAGATTACAAAAAGGTAAACGCGACGGTTTAAACGCGGAAGATTTGAAAACTGATTATGCTGTTAGAAAACTTTCGGATTAATCCATCTTTGGCGGTAAAGACTAGATTAAGATAAATTGTTTTTTTTTTACAAACTATTGATTTTTTTACTTTAATGGAGTGATTTTTAGTGTTTATGAAAACTGAAACAAATGTTATGAAAAAGTCTAACGAAATAATTTTTTTCAAACATTCAATTTACGATAATACATTATTAGTATTTATAAAATGTCCTTCTTACCTTTAAAAAATCGCTTGGTTTCCTTCTTATCACACAACTGACGTATTTTGGGAACAAAATTTTTTGTACAATTTGTTGCTCCACAAATTTATTAAATTGCAGTTCATTCACCGCAAATAAAGATAGTCTTTCTTAAAGTAACACCTCATTCTATAACGGAATTCTCTTTTGAAAACGACAAGACGTGGCGCGAATGCAAAAGAACACAGTTATAAAGGAACCTGATCGAGTTAATTAGTAAGTACGTTCGTTGAACGCTAATTGCACATTTTTTTGTGTCGGTGGTCTTTTAAAAGAACGAAAGTCAAAGTAGATTGTCTCGTTACTGGCGGAATAGTCTTGGGCGGTTTGTTTTTCTTTTTCATTTGCAGTGTTTCTCTAGAATTGTAGTGGGATTTTTTTGTTTAGGTATTTAAACATTAAATAAACTGCATTTATACATTTTTATTTAACAACCAGCTACACATGTTATTTTAATTCTATATTAGTATAATACAAAGAGAAAAATAAAGGCTGAAACCTTTTATGAACTAAATTGTTGAATACGAGCCGAGAGATAACTTTAGATTTCTTGTATTATTATGTTATCTGTAAAGAATTATTTATTTATTTTCCTTTTGAACAGATCACAGAGTATCGGAATAAAGGCGGACTTGATGCTAAAACCATTCTCTACCAGACAATAAGAAGACTCAATTTTTTACATAAATTTTGTTATAAAAAACGTAGGTACTCGTAAACATTGTGAAAAAAGTGTAAGCCTTTATGCTCATGATTACCTTAAATTGAAAGAGACACCATTTAAAACATAGGAGTACTGAAACTTGTGCTAAGTTTATTTTATCGTAAGTTTTTATTTTTAGTAAAAAATTTCAGAACTAAACCACACTGAAGCCTGAAACGACATTCCCCACATGAGTAGACTGATTAAAGGATCATACAGCCTTGTAATTCTTTGAAAAAAAAAACTCATTTTCTTTTCATAACAGATGAGCAGCGATGAAACAAAAGAGTTGATTTTATCCCTTTGTTTTCCATCACATGTCATTACATTCAGTCTACATTATATATTTTATACTTTATCAATGGTGTCTGTTACTATAGTTAAAACTACTCTACGTATGTTTATGTTTAAACTAAGACATCCGAAAACACTTGACGTTTTATTGGCAGTACAGCTCAGGCTGTTCGCCCAGGGAGGTACCAGCGCTTCCCTTATAACCCGTGGACGCTGAAAAGGTTCTTTTCGTCCGAAAAACGTACTTTCGTACGAGTTCTATTCTATTATTGAGTTGAGTTCTATTCTATATATTGAGGTTGGACGTCTACTTTCATGGGTTGCAGTGACCACTTAACATCAGGTTGCAAGTTCATTTACCAAGAAAATTAATTAAATAACTGAAACATTGACTCTTCACACTGAAACTGAAGTTGAACATTATAAAAAGCAAAGTTTTATAATTCATGGCATCTCAAAGATTATCACAAGAACAATACGTACTTAGCAAGGAAGAGTGGTTCAAGTTTTAAGGAAAAGTAACAGTTCTTTCAAGCTTTATAAAACATAAAGGATCGGAATTTCATTATTTTAGTCGCAACTGTAAAGAGACTTTTGTGAAAAGATTATTGCTAAGAATAGAATTATTTATATTACAAGTTTATTGCTTGCTAATGATGTACCTATATATATCATCAAGATTAATTTGAATGGTAAAAGCATTGCGAGCAAAGCAAAAGGAATGTACATATTGCATTAAGATTATTTTGTTTGTTTTGATTTTATGGACACACAATTAGTTTTCTAAAAGATCCACTTTTCATCAAATCATGGATTAAGTATTAGTAGACATCGCCCATTATGTAGGGACGCTAAACATAAAACAATTGTGACGTATTGAAGTCTGACTAGATATAGCAATTTAAGCAACAATATAATATAACAACCGTTTAAACGGTTGTTATATTATAACTATATATACTAGAATAATCTAGTGCGTTGATTATCTTGATTTTTATACCACGCGTAGGTACAATAATTATTTACCGCTATTCTTTATGATGCTAAGTCAGTGAAGTAATTTTTATTACTATAAACTATTCAAAACTATGCGCGATGTAAAAATGTTATTAACAGATAAATGATTCGCTACATTTTATTGATTTTCGGCTTGTTTCCAGTTATATTCACAACAAATGGGCCACGATCACGCATAGCCGTTAATATTTATTCTTGTGTTTCCCATCACGTATCATTACGCCTCATACTCTACATAGTGCTGACTAATGAGGCGGCTTCCGCTGAAAACGAATGTATCGCAGCATATTTCGTGGCTCATTATGCAGGAACGTTGAACGTTAAACAATATTACACGAAGCAATGCATTGACGGGTTACGAACGATATTACGAGTTTCAAAGCTATAGAAACAGCTGCTCTACTGTAAACTGTGATGTGCTCCTGTTGTCTTTATCAATGCAACTTAAATAAAAATAAATGAACGATACAGATATGGGTATTTCTTTTGCAATTTAGGCTCACGAAATGGCATGCTTTTAACCACTGTTAACACTGAGATTTCACAGGTTTGTTTATATAGTCGTAGATAATCAGAATAAAATATTTTCTACAATTATACCTAACATCTGAAGAATTTTAAAACACTCAATTATTGCCTTTTCTCAAGCCCTCCGTAAGCGTTCAGGTTTTTCAAGTCGTTTATGTAGATGTAGTAGATGTGAATGTTTCCGTAATTTGGAAATCCACGAAAACTAGAAACCTCAAGAATTTACGATTCTACATGCAAAACCACTGCAGTAAATTCTTGGAACGTAAAACTTGCCCGAGGAAGATGTAAAATTTGAGAAACTGTTGGCGATTTCTAAGGCGCTCCAACAGTTAATTAACCTATCTAGCTGCATTTAAACTCATTTAATGAGTTTTTCTCTCACATGGTCTATATTTGTCTTTGAAATTATCCTGCAGCTGGTACGAATTGTTTTGTGTAGTCATTTGTAATAGAAGTTATGTTTCAGACTCTGCGTATGAGTAATCAAAAGTATTTATCCTTACCACCTTTACTTACAATCCTTACCACCTTTACTTACAATCTTTAAGCTGCTAGGAAAAATGTTTAAGTGAATAACATAAAAATAAGACGGAACTAAGATACCTAAAGCGGGTGCTTCTTGAATATTCCGCGAACAATTTTATCGCCGGTGAAATATTGAATAATATAAATAATATCTTGGTACCGGAGTACCGTCGGGGTTCTTATCTAGGCTTGTTTTATGGTGACGTAAATACCAAGGGGTTTGCAAGTTGTTGCGAAATGGTTCGAGTAGAAGAACGTTTATAAATGTTACTGAGACGATGTTTATAGCGTTTTGTTTTGAATTTCTCTCAAACACTTTTTTTGTTCGTTTAATTTAGTAATTATCTTTTGGGATTGTCGTAATTATGCTAATGTAAAATAAAAGTAAATCAAGTTTAATTTGTCATTTATTTACTTGTTAGTTATTGCTGATAATTTTTAATTTTGCTAGATATTTTTTCTAACACGAAACAAGTAGGTGAGAAAAATAATCTAAGTAAGTACTTACTTAATTGGTTTCCGATGGTAGGTATGTATCTCTTCGTTTGCCTAAGTTAACCTCCCTAGTTGTCTACTAAATGTTTAAGATATATTTTATAAGATTTTTCAGCATTTAGTTTAATGCATATTTTGATTGCTTGTGACTTCATAATTTACTTCAAGGTACTATAATAATATGAACTGTGTAAAACACCTATGTGATGCTCCTTGTCCAGGCAAAATTTTCTCAGCATCACATAAAACCGTAAGTGTGCTAATAGCCTTAAATTATTTTACCATGCATTTCGCATCTCCTAGAGACATGTCAGGCAATATGGCGGGCATAACTTCGTTAAGTGTACGACGGTACCCCGCTCAAAGCAACCCCTAATGATTGCATCGAGCTATGCAATCAACACACCGCATTGCTCAAATTAACAATTCAGGGGCCGTGCCTAAATAACTGAGGTTCCGATTGAGGGTATCGATTCTTCTTTAAAATACCCGGACTTTATTGCAATGAAGTTTAAACAAAGAGCTATGCAAAATTACAAGCTGCGAATTCTGTGTTCATACGTAGTGTTTTGTTGTTGTATGTAGCTACATATCCGATTTTTAATTCATATTAAGACTAAAGTACAAGGAGAAAAGTACAAGGTTGCTAGCAGTTCGCAGTTGCCAATGACCTCCCAGATTTATTTAAATAAATAATTATTTAAATTAAGTAATTCTACATTAAAGAGCGTGAACTAAACCATTGCATATATTTTTTTGGGAACTTTGCGACCACTTATTAACCTAGTAGATAACAGGTTAACAATGCATTAAAAAAATATATATGGTGTTCATTTGTCGTAAAATATCCAAAGAACATCTTTCAAACCGCAAACCGGTTATTATTCCGTTTGTAAGCATATTGTTCTCAGTGTTAGGGAAATTAACAATTAAGTTTTATACCATTCATAAAACAAGTCTGTAACAACCATAGAAACACGTCGGAAATTACGTTAAAAGAGAAAAGAAAAATATACGCAGTAAAAATTGCGCAAAATGTCCGCAATTATTCCTAATTCCGGCTGTCTCCGGAGAAAATCAAATTATGCCCACAAACAGAGCAACAAACGATAGACACTTGAAGTGAGGACTTAAAAAAATCTCCTGTCTATCATCCTAAAGTAGATAGATACCTATTACCTTTTTGCTTGTAAGCATTCAAACAAAAATAAGGTGTTTGCGCTGAGCATCACGTAGTACCAAATGTTGGAGTGTTAATCGATTACTTCTGAGAAGACACGTCGAGAGCAGACAAGGTCGATCGGTAATTGGGGTGGCTAGGGCTTCGGACTATCAAAACTTCGTATTCACTTGCCCGCTAAGTACTTCGCAACAACTGTAACTAACTCGCGATGCTGATTGAATACTTGAGTGACTGCTTAGTCCGAGATAATGTATATAAAGGCTGATTTACTATCAACTGATTATTTGGATTGGTGTGTCAGATTTGCAAGTGGTTCCGAAGGTTATCTCTGCTCCGTTCAGAAACTGGATGAATGCTTAACTAGCAACTGATGGTTATTAAGGGATGGGATCAGTTTCCTCTGATCTCTCTGGGCTATGAAGAGCAGTACCTATCTAAGAATTACAATAATAGAGTTAAAGAAGAAGTCAAAGTCCTGAGTTCTTTTTTACGAATTTTGATCTTTGGAGATGGATTTCATGGAGATGCTTTGAGGAGGTTTGGAGATGGTTCGAGAACGGCCGTAGCTTACTGGGCGCAGAAGTATTTTTTTCTGTTTTCGAGTTTTGCGGATGTACTTATGATTTATTTATATACGGTTTTACGGGGTCTTTAAACGGGGTCTTTCTTAACACAATTTCCAACTTCAAAGACCGTATTTGAAGTTAGACGTCGCTGTCAATGGGCTGCACCGACAAGTAATATCATACATACTCTGCTATTCATAAGATAAAAAAAGTTAGAACCATTAGCCATTGTGAAACACTAGGTCCAACAGCGACCAAGCACAAATTGCCCGGTTCCTGGCGTTCAGTCAACAGTCTCTCGTGCAGTAGCGACGAGTAATTGCATCCGTTCACACGACACCTACTCACCTGACATTGCTTTTATTACTCACGACGCTGTTAACAACTGCATTTTTTATAGAATAATTATAATGCGCGTTACGAGAAATTACCGAATTCATAGGTGTCGCGCATATACTGAAATTAAGAGTTATATGGTTTTCTCATGAATTTCGTTGTCAGAACTGGGCCATAATTAATTATGGGACCCAATTATGGGAATTATGGGAACCAAAATGAAATGGGACCTAACAGGATGCTTAAAACTACCTTTATAGCTTTGAATATGTTATAAAAAACATGGTTAGTGGAAAGTTCTTAACAAAAGCGGTTTTAAAATATAGATAATACTTATTATATACCAATACCTACAAAAAAAAGTCGCGAAATAACCAAAGATTTGCCCACTACAAGGCACTTCTAACTAATTGCTAATTTCTTTAAGTTTAGAGGGTGACCTCATCAAATTACGACGACGTGAAACTTTCTCAGGCGGGAGAAAACAAATTACCTTTATTTTTTACTTTCTCGTCGTTGTTTCTCGCTGCAATGTCTATTAGCAGAAGCAAAAAGTGTTATGAATCCCCTATTAATACTTCCCTTGATAGAAAATAAATTTAAGAAAAAAAAACTTAACTAAATTATTTTTTTCTTTAGCCTCATTACACAAAACAGCGATAAGTAAGCGATAATTTAGAAAAAATCGGACTTTAATTTTTATTTGGGTTGACTTGGGAGTGGTTCAAGTGGAATAGGTTTCAGGGTTAGATTTCATTAACTTTTTTATAGAATAAAATAAAACTTCATACCTTCATTTTATATCCTAAAACATCTAACCGAAATATGACCCTAATATGAAATTAGTACGGGCTTCACCAGAGAACTTTTGAAGCAAAGCCTTTAAATCCTTTAATCGTCTATCACTACTATGATGACACATCTGGAAATTCACTTGCGGTTGCTTACGTGCATCGCCGGGCGGTATATTGGCCATCTATGTGATCCGAGACACATGGATACATAGCATGGACAGCAACAGAACAGAATAAAAATACCAGAGCTCATTCTTGCCACGAAGACAGACGACAGATAGACTTGCGGAGTGGTGACATAGTGTAACCCCGTTATTCCTCATGTCGCTTGTACTGCAAAAAGATCTATATCTTATTGGTTTTTTATTGTTTTGTGGATTTCATAATTAATTAGATCAAGGAATCACGTTGCTCTATACAAACTTTGCCTTCAAATTCCTTCCTTATCAGATACCTACGTCATATAAGTATAAAGAACACACCTTTCTAGTTTCATAATTCTACAATCAGCGGTTTAGGCGGTGTGTTGATCCGTCAGTCAGTCAGTCATTTAGGACAAAGCATTTTATATGGTCGGCTATTATCACATGAAATATTACCACCTCAATGGCTTATACTATCTGTCAACCTAAAAACCACACCACTACCGCGATACTTACTCATGCTTATCTACAACCCTAAAACAACATAATTCGATCTAACTGTGTGTAGTTAGTGTAAAGGCGAGGTAACATAAATTCAATTCAGGCACCTCAGAGAAGGGTGCAAATTGCCTGAAACCAGCGCAGCGGCCAGAGTTGACCCTTTGATGCTGATCGCCATTCCGTCACCGGCCATTCGTGACGCCGCCATTTTGAATTTAGATTCTGAGCAAAGTGCGCTGGCGCTTCCGCGTTAAGTTTAATGTCAATGGACTTTGATGTCGTTTAGTCTGAAATGTGTTTAGTCTATAAAGCTGACAATCTAAATATTAGTGTTGTGTTGAATAAAATATGGAAATACGTATTGTAACTTAGGAAATACTTTAAAAATAAATCCGCGAAATGTTTGTACGCGCCTAATTACAGAATGAATGTACCAATTTGGTAATTTTTTTGTCGGGTTTGTTATGTTTTGTCACTTTACTTCAACAAATAAATACTTTCTAGGTACAACTGCATATTTAATTTAAAAAAAAACAGTAAAAATCAAAAATCTGCAGTAGCGTATACGATTCTTAGGGTATTAGTGAACCCTGATCCTTGTCGCCAACCAGACACTTGTATTAAAGGGTCACCGATTCTAATGAAGCCCTGCTCGAGCGCCCAATTGGTTCCAAATTTGACCCTTTTATCAAGGTCAACGGTCCAGTCCGGATCTGGGGAATCTAGAAGAAAATTTTTAACATCTTTTTATGCGTTTAGTTTAATATAATATGTCAATAAATCTATTAGGTATCTCTTGCAGCTTACATTTAAACTGTTGTAAGTTTAGTATTGACTATTAGATTCATATATTATTTTGTATTTCATTTATTAAACATTCTAAGTAAGGATTTGAAAATAAATTTTATTGCTCCATTAATTTCACGTTAAATAAACTTACAAATGATAGGACATATATGCTTCAGAATAATGTTTTCGTAGAGAATTTCAAGTTCTCCGAAAAGCTGAATGAAAACGATTTCAAATTTAAAACTCGTTTACATAAAAACATTTATAACATTATTTAAACAACATTTAAATATGAACGGAAAATAAATGAAGTAACAAAGTAAATACCCATCAGGCTAAATAAGAATTGCTTTACAACAAGCGTTTTGAAATAAGAAGGAACTCATCTGGGCTCGACTACGAACGCTCGAACGGCATAAAAGGATACGGCCTTCGCACCATAAACTAGTTTTCTTTCTGTTTATTTCTCAGACGCTATAGGATTGCTGTATTTAGAGTGTTCGAGTGGGACTAAGGGAGAGAAATCACAAGTCTCTAGGAGTATTAAAAGTAGTACTCGTATTCCGCCATTGTAATCAATTGGTATAGAATAGATGAAAATTACCTATTGACGAAATATTGACAATAGGTAAGGTAGGTAGCAAAATTATTCCAATATGTGTTTTATAAAGGGATTTATTGCATAACTGATTAAGCCTTCGAAACAGTAATAGCAAAGTGATAGTAGAAGCTTACGTAGTAACTATTATCTAATCGGTGCTGGAACCATCTCAATTATCATCTCTATCCTTTTTGGACAAGTACTTTGACCAAAAAGGATTGTAAATTTCTAGTAACTATACCTAGCTTCTACCTGTATATTCGACGTCGTTTACACTATAAAATTCCGAATAAAATATATTGAGAGTCTTCAAATAAGGTCTTGCCAAGTTATTTAACACGTTTCGTTAAAAATTTTTCACCGACTTTCCTCCACCAAAAGGAGAATGATACTCAATTTGATTGTATTTTTTTTACCTCATAACTTTCGACTGGATGAACCGATTTGGATAATATTTTTAATTTGAAAGCTGATGCTTCCCGTTTGGTCCCATTTTAATTTGGTCCAGTTCTGACGACGGCAGAAAAACATACGAGTATAAGTCTTAAATTCAAGAATGTGCGCGACAACTTCGACATCGGTTTTTTTCGTAACGCCAGTTATAATTATTTGTTTAATCTGTACATTACGAGTATAATATACCTTCATATATCACAGGCATAATACCCCTCCATAGATGCATTTGTCGCGCTATCTGGGCATATCTTGTAACACCTATTACTGGACATCGAGGCTTGTATTTGGAGACAATGTGAGCTGACTTTCCCGATGTAGTTATTACTATTATGGCAGCAGCAATCGTACGCTGGGCTGCTAGGACAGCCGCTAACGCGGTGCCTGTGGCTTGTTCGCAAGGTATTGGTGTCTGGAGAAAGAAATCTTGATATAAAAATCAAATGAACTTGAAAAGTAACGCTTTATTTTTAACTAGCTGTGTCCCCCGGTTCCACCCGCGTTAGGAATTGCAATATAACGCTTGATAGCCTATAGCCTCCCTTGATAAATGGATTATTTACACTAAAAGAATTTTTGAAATCGGTCCAGTAGCTCCTGATTAGAGCGTTCAAACAAACAAACCCTTCAGCTTTATATTATTAGTGTAGATATCCTAGGATTCACTAGGATCACTAGGATTCTCTGTAGGTACCAAAGAAACACAAAAACTCTAACACTCAAACAGGGGACAGAAGTATATATTCGTCATTTATAATTCTGTCCTACAGGGTAGAGAATGAAGGACCCTGATTCTCCAAACATGGCAACTACTACACCGTAGGTCTCGTCGCTGCATCTTTTGCATCTGCACGTGAGAAGACTGGTTGCAACCAATGAAGAGTGCTGCCAAATCGTCTACTCTTTTCTCGACCAGTCGTGTAGTCAGTTTTATAATTTTCCGTAAGTTCAGTACTAAGTTACGATTCAGGAGATAGCACAGAAACTTTCACGCATCCACATGAAAGAACCGTCATGCAACATACATAAATATTATATATATTATGTATATAGATAAGATATAATGTTTGCCACATATAAGTTTGTTTATGGTAACTTTATTTATGATTACCTAAAAATAACATGAATTTTAAGGCAAAACTTTCTAATGTTATTTAAACTGAAAATGTTTGCGATTCTAAAATTTCGCCCTTACATAAAATTAATGTTAAAGGAGGTAATTACTCTCGCGCCGAATTAAAAATGCAATTCTAATTAGGGTAATGGCCACAATTTTACGATGTTATAAAAATAAGAACGGAATTTGCTCGGCCATCGCTGACAGCTATTAAAAAGAATAGGCACTAGGACTGCTGAATATGGAACAAGTGTAATAATGTTTTACGCTTAGACTATGAATTTTCACTGCCAAGAATACTCGAGTTCACTTTATAAGGTAAAGAACCGACTCGGTTTTTATCGTTGCATAGCGAAATTACAGTTGGAATTCTTAACGTTTTGAAAATTACGTATACATTGTGGTAAGTGGGCTATTTACCTTTAATGAATTTACTTTGAGCTGAACTACATTGTGTATGTATAATAGTATCTAGGATTTGTTTAGTTGTTTTATAATCACGAAAAACTAGACAATTTGTAGGTCGTATGTCGTATGAAGCTAGCTGTACCTATTGTAGTAGCTCAAATGCCTTTGCAAACTAGTTAAATCACTATGTTGGCCATTTGGAAATCATGACTTTATAACAAAGGTTAAAAAAACTGTTTCACTGTAGTGACTTAATTAGGGGATGCGATTATAGCACCTTTCTTGTCAAAACAAAAGAATGAACAAACCTTATCAATGAAATCGCTGAACAACTTCTTAGACCAAATACAGGCCTCAGCTTCTTTACAAGCACTTGCAAGACAAGCAATCGTTTCAACTGGATGCAGTCCCACTGCAGTCTCGGCTGACAGTACCAGGGCGTCAGCACCGTCAATGATGCAATTTGCTATATCAAGGACCTCGGCTCGCAGTGGAATCTTCTTTGTCCTCATACTGGTTAAAAGGTGAGCGTTCACACTGATCGGGATGTTTGCCTGCGATACACTTAAGTCTAGTTTTGGTACTAAAGTAGGATGAATCGAACAAGACTCTTGTGGGTTTCAGATCCTTGACGTCGCAAGGTAGCCGCTTTAGTTGGCGGCCGCCTAGCAACCGTATATAAGATGTAAGTAAGATGATCGCTTTAAATTTAAACGGTGTCAAAATCACCCCTTTTCAATTTGCATTGATGAAGATTAGTTTAAGATTTTAAACTGTATAGTAATGTAAAGTATTAATCAATACCTTATTGGCCCTGGCAATCATATTCTTCTGGGCAATGACTAGTTTTTCAGGTGATATGTCTGATCCTAATTCTTGTCTTGTTATCATTATTCCATTAGATACCTGTAATGAATAGAGGAATCGGATACAGTCGATAGCTCTTCTATGACAAACTTCAAATGATATCCAGGGCCTCTTTAGGATTATTACTATTACTATTACTATAACTACTCTTGAAGATTATTACTATATATAATGTTTCCCTTCTCGGTACCTTTCAAGTAATCAAATCCTCCATTCTATAATATATCTCGTTATTTCACTCACAGCAACGCGAATATGCACTTAACTTATTATATAATAAAAAAAACTGTCATCGATATAAATTATTTCAGGTATAAATCAGTAGAATCCAACAGTAATACGTAAAGGAGAATATCAAACTCATCTCACGCTAAGAATTTCATCGAAGTTGTGGAAGCCCTGAATAGTTTGTATGTTGGCTACAATAGCTATCTTCCTCCCCTTCTCTCCTAATAAGTGCCTCAGTTCCGTTACTGTGTCAGCAGAGTCCGCAAAGGGTGCTATAATGATGTCCACCTAAAACCAATTGACACATTTGGTGTCAGAACAATAACAAACAGTCATTTCTTGCATTTTTGTCGAGACAAGATGAGGTCAATGGTGTCAAATAAAAAAAAAAACTAAAATTTACAATAAGTTTATTTATTTTTTAGCAAATTTAAATATTTATGAACAGTATGTTTAATATTCGTTTGTTATGTGATTAATTAAAATACCTGTTGATGTATAGCCATCTCCAAATCAAGCTTATCTTTTTCACTATAGTTGGGCATATCAAGAACAACGTTAGGAACAAATACATCCTTATAGGATCCAAGAAATCCCCCTCTTTCAATCTTGCAAGTCAT
>DWQK01000400.1:0-21539 GCA_018231225.1 Noctuana stator
ATTATTGATGCTGCCTATCGTAAGTGTCCTTCAGCTCCGGGTCCTCCGGTCCGATCCGGTACGGTATGGTATTATATTTGTACATGGCTGTAGTGCTCTTGGCCTATAATTATTAATTATATCTTGGCATACGATTACGAAGTATCTCTTCTTAGTGTATCTCTTCTTGATCTGTGCTCGTGCTCTATTCTCTTCTTAGTCTGTGGACTCTGTGTGATATTGGACTGTGTTCAATTTTAATGTATTAATTTATTTTCATACTATGTAAGAAAGAAAGAATATTAGATTTTTCTGTTGTTGATTTATCGTCATAGTGTTTCGTAGTCAAACAGAAATATTGGTTAAATTATTTTTGCAACACAATTTGTGAGTAAAATTCAAGCAGGTACGTATTTTTGACAAGATTATTTTTGACTTTTAATTCTAAGCTATTTTTGAAAGCATTGCGTCATAATAATATGAAGCCTCAAAGCTTGTTTTCAGATTTAGGACTTACAACTACAACAATATTAGTATAAATCAGTCATTTCGTTTCAACAGAAAAGTTAGTGATCGTGTTGCTCTGTGCGTATCCGTATAAGGTGAAAATGCCAGGGTAAGCAAGAATCATGTGGGAGTGGTCACCTCATTGAAAACAAGCCCACACTTTCGTATTAGTTTAATGACTTAATACTTCACCACTGCCCTCATGTTCTCTGCTAACTAATAAGCAATTAATAACTAATTCATTTTAGTAGTCTAAGCACAAAGTACCTATGTCAGTTTAATTCTGTAACTTCAAATTAAAAATAAATAGCACATACAAAATAATAAAATTATTTTATAAATTGTTTTTTATGAGAACATTAAATAACATATTTTAACAGTAATTAAGTTTCTACCAAGTTTTTCCAATATGGATTGCTGACATCATAGCTATTTTAACCTTCATACAAGTTAACTATGATCAAACTATTTGTCTAATTTTTTAATAATTGTTAACCTTCCTAAGTAATGACTAACAATTTTTTTATTCTGGCAAATATTCTTAATTAATTCTTTTAATTTTGAAATGTTCCAAATACATAATATCAGAAAAATATTTACTGGTTTTACTACCTACACTTATCAGCAAGAATTCAAGTCCATCATAATAAGGTCTCAACTTGGCAGAAGTTCTGTTGATGTATATTAAAGTAAATATGGGTTCAGTCTATCTTAAGTTATCCAATAATCCATTTGAACACAAACAAGTCATTATAAATGGATTAATTGTTTGGGCCCTATAAAAGAAAAACATCATCATTATTTTTTATGTTGGTAGAGCTTATGAATTTACCTGGGGAGGAACCACTTCTACCCTCATTACCTGCTGCTAAGCAAGACTTATGCCAAGTACTTGTTGTGTTTAGGGAGGATGGATTCTGGACATTCTATCTCAGACCTCGTGAGAAGCAATGCCTATAATAATATTATCTCAGATAGGACTTCTCTCTTAGTTTAAGTTTAACATAGATGTCCACGGTTTGCAGTAACTACTTAACATGAAGTGGTCTGCATAGTTATGACATAATATTAGGTATTGAAAAACCTTTAAAACAGTTAAAAAATTATGATTTTACAATAACATAGTAAAACATTTGTCTTGTGTGTTAAGGAAATTAATAATTTGACCTTTTTCCTGTTCTGTTTACCTGTAATGTATGGTATATTTTGTTGTAATTGTAGACTAGCCACAATGTCTCTAGACAACATGTTTTGCACTCGCTGTGGTGATGGATTTGAACCAAATGAAAAAATTGTTAATTCCAATGGGGAGCTCTGGCATACAAACTGCTTTGTGTAAGTATAATTTGTCATGAACTGATACAAAATACTCCTAAGAATAAAATTAATTACTCTTTTAAAAACTATTTAAAATTATTTTCTCTTTTATGGTTCGCCTTTAATGTACTATTTGTTTTAATTGCAATATATTTGTTTAGATGAATCAAATGTTTCATATAAACAAGTTCCACCTGCTTTCTGCACATTCTTCAATAAGATTACTTTCAATATAATTCCATAATATGCATACATACATGCATACAGATGAAGCTAATAAAAGTGTGTTAAAGTGTGTTAAACTTTTTATTTTATCTACTTATGTTAATTAGCATATATATTATAATTTTAGGTGTGCACAATGTTTCCGTGTATTTCCTGAAGGAGTGTTTTACGAATTTGAAGGACGAAAATATTGCGAACGTGATTTTCAAGTGTTGTTCGCACCATGTTGCAACAAATGTGGTATGTAAATGTTTTGAAAGTTTATTTAATTTAAAAAGGTAACATTATATAATAATCATTTAGATGCAGTTTTATATAAACAATGAATGGCCACTTAAATAAAAAAATTGTTATGTAGGTATTATACGAAATTATTGGTTTTTTCAAATAAGTGGTGAAAACATTTATTTTATATGAATGGTCAATGCGAAGGTAATAATGAGTGTCGAGTAACATACCTATATCTTTAATTTCATTTTTCAATAGGCGAATTCGTGATTGGTCGTGTGATTAAAGCAATGAATGCAAACTGGCACCCAGCTTGCTTCCGCTGTGAAGAGTGCAATGTCGAGTTAGCTGACGCAGGCTTTATCAAGTATGCTGGACGGGCGCTCTGCCACGCTTGCAATGCTCGCATCAAAGCAGATGGGTTGCAGAACTACATGTGCCATAAGTGCCAGTAAGTAAATGGATATTTAAATGTATATTTTTATATCCAGGATGTGTAGCTTCTTTCTTTCTTAATATAGCTATTGTTATACGACAACGCATGATTGTGTAGCAACACAATAATGCGTTGCCGTCGAATAACATAAAATATTTTCGCAAACAGTGGTGTCATTGATGGTGAGCCCTTACGCTTTCGTGGCGAAGTATACCACGGATACCACTTCACATGTACTACCTGTGGAGTGGAACTCGACCACACCGCTAGGGAGGTCAAGAATCGCCCAGGATATGCTGCTAATGATGTGGTTGGTATACATTTTTTAAACTGGTTTACAAGTTTTAATTTTATGTTTATATATTATATGTTATGCTACAGAATAGACGAAGGTTGGTAAGAGTTTGTCCAAGGATATGAAAGGGTTATATAGCCTTAGGTATTGAATTTAATGTGTAGTATTGGGCTCGTTACTTAATATTTTTTGTCAATTTTATTTATTGCAGAACAATCTTTTCTGTTTGCGTTGTCACGACAAAATGGGTATTCCTATTTGTGGTGCATGCCGTCGACCCATTGAGGAAAGAATTGTCACTGCTCTAGGCAAGCACTGGCATGTTGAGGTAAACCATTTATTTCTTCCCTAATTATAAATATATAAGGTACGTTAACACTGTATATTTTTAATAAACATGACAATTGTTAATGACATATGCATCCAAAATTTATGATGAATTTAATCAACATATATGTATGATTAACTAGGTATCATCTATATATAAATAACGGTTATATTTGCTATCCAAAAATAATATAATTAACTTATTTTGATAGCATTTCGTATGCGCAAAATGCGAGAAACCCTTCCATGGGCACCGGCACTACGAAAAGAAGGGCTTAGCGTACTGTGAGCAGCACTACCACCAGCTTTTCGGCAACCTCTGCTACGTTTGCAACCAAGTCATTGCTGGTGATGGTAAGAGACCTAATTATGTCAATTAATTACTTAATAAATCATACTTTTAATTTAATACATTTTGTGCACAAAACAATTTTATGAAAGAAAAATTGTGAAACGTTACTGTACGGTAGGAACAGTACGTTACAGCTCCTATAGTGACTATAATAAAAAATAAGCTTGTATTTGTCAGTGTTCACGGCGCTGAACAAGGCGTGGTGCGTGCACCACTTCGCGTGCTCGGTGTGCGACGCGGCGCTGAGCGCCAGCAGCAAGTTCTACGAGTACGACGAGCGGCCCGCCTGCCGCCGCTGCTACGAGCGCTTCCCCGCGGAGCTGCGCCGCCGCCTGCGCCGCGCGCACCACTACACCGTGCGCCGCAACTAGCACTCCCGCCCTCGTAGCCCTCGTAGCCCCCATAGCACCATAGCCCCATTCACCTACAATATATTGTTGTTATTGGTATTTGCCATTTTTACATTTATTTACAAAATGCTGATTACAAACTCAGAAATCATTACTCCTTGCGTTACGCTCAAGTTACACAACCATTACTAGGTATTTACCCTTGGCGCGAAAGTTTATTAACATCTACACTTTGTGCGCTCCTAAATTTCCCGAACGCTTATGAAACGCCGTTTAGAATCTATTTTAACGTTTTGGTCACTAAATACTCAAATAAATAAAATATGTACAATGGATATACAGACAGATAGCCCTTGATAAATGCATTCATTTTAGAAATAGTGTAATAGGTCTGCCTCTTTTTCTTATGCACCACTAAAGCTTATATGTCCCTTGGAAATTGTATTGAAACTCATAAAATAAAGGAAAAGGACACTTTTATAAAGAAGAATATTTTGATTAAAATAACATATATGATGATGGTTTGCTAATTTATATTAACATACTAATGTTTTAAAATCTAATTAATTATGTTACTAATTCACTATTATTAATTAATTAAGGAAGTAATTATGTTACTAAAATTATCTTAGAAGTAAATCATTTTATTATTATTTTTAAGTAAACCTGCCTAAGTGCATAAAAATGAAGATAGTTATGTTGTCCTTTAGTAGTATTTATATTTATGTGTTTTGATATACAATACTCCCCCATTATTCGCGAGTTATGCGTTCCGAACTACGTGAATATTAAATGCGCAATTATCGGGGTTCTAGTTTCACATAAATGATAGGGTTCTGTTCCATCATTGATTTAATTCTGTATTATTATGAACAACACGGCGCACTTGAAGGGAAAACAAAAGAAAACTACTTAGTAGAGCACAGCAACTGGATTTCTGAGCATCGGTCGAGCCATTATTATAATTATTACTCTCCTCTCACCGCCTCGTTTAGATTCGGTAATCTTTTATTAGAGGATCAAGAACTTCGCTCAGTCAAAAGATTCTGCTAATTATTTATCGAATTCGCGAATAACGGGGGAGCAGTGTAACTGACATAATTCATAATCGTAGTTACGTTGTCACGTAATGTAGAAATGCTGTTGTATAAATTGAAAATGTAGAAGACATTAATTTTGTAAGAGACAGAAAATTTCATGTTTTATATTATATTATGGCTAAAACCGAATTATACTTTAAGTACATATATAAATTATATATTGTACAGTCGCATTTATTTCTAGTTGATTACACCTACGTGCAGCCTAATAGTGGTTGGGTACTTGTAGCCACATGTAAGCTACTTGTAGCAGTATGGAACTGAATGAACTGACTAGAAAAAAACCGTCTTTTGACTTGGTTTTTGGCTGTAACATAATAATAAAATATTCAGGGTTAAATGGAAAGTTTATAAGGAAAACACTTCCAAAACGTTTATTAACTCTTTAATTTGCTATTTAATTTAACATGTACTACAATTTGTGTAATTTTATTTTCGTTTCTTGTTTTTTTACAGACAGATTCTCAAAGTCTAGCAAAACATTAACGTGTTTTTGACTGAACATACTGATTTAATTTTGGTCAATTTCTGACAAAATAGGTAGGTTGACAGATTTTTGTTCTACATCTATAAGCTGATGTTAAGTGCCTTAAAAGATTATTATGTAATATTTTTTGTAATGTAATCTATATAAGTGAAACATATTAATATAATTTAGTCTTAAATAAATTACTTATTGTATTAATGGTGCTTAAACAATTAATAAAGGTAATCTATATTTTAAATTTGTATTATTATTATATGGCTACCCCAACAGTTCTAAACTGGCAAGCAATACAATAATAACATGAACAGCTACATATTTTGTTGATCTTGGAAATTGTCACAATCACACCTTCACGATAAAATAATATGATCAATAATACTTTTTCAATTTTATTCCTTAAAATTTAAGGCTTAAATAGATATAAACGTATGATTTGCAATTTTAAGGACATAGTCTCGCTTATTTACAGAAAACTAATAACAAACCATTGGAATATAGCGAGCATTACATATAAGCAGATTAACTACTAAAGATAAGTAATTTATAAGATTAATTATCCTTCTTCATTCTGGTACTTGTCATACGGTAAATAATGGAATCTCTACCAGGATCCATGTCCATTATGGCATAAACTATAGCAACTAAGGTGAACGTGAACACCACTCCAAACCAAAGTAAGATATTGAATATGGCAGCATAATCAGCAGTGTACGAGTCATCTTGGTGAGACTGTAAAAAGACAATTATCAAGTATTAATAATATTGATTTGAATACATATTTAACAGAAGTAATAATGACTATTGGGCCAGATACATTTTAACTAGCTAGATACTAACTATATTTTAACTATTGAAAACAATAACTACAGAAATCAGTAATAGATCTAGTACTTCAATAAAAGGTAAATTTTGGTGAGATAAAAAATTACAATGGGATAACACAATAGATAAGAAACCTAGATGAAACTTCTAAATACAAAATAAACTAATGAATCCAGCTAACGTTGCTTTCTCCGCCACTTGACTCAGTTGGCACATTTGCGTCTTCATCTTCAGAAAGCGGATCGTCCTTGAATTAATATCTAATTTTACCAAGAAGTTAAAGTAAGTAAATAATTATTTTAGCAAGGCAACATTAGATTTATTCTTTGTTATGTGTCCGTTATTTAGTCTTTCCTAATTATATTGTAATTTAGAATAAAGTTAACAAAACTTACTGCCAGACTTTGACGTTCATTGGGCACAGAACGCACAGCACGACGTGTGTGAGCAACATCAGTGGCTACAGCAGTCACCAATACAGACCCATCATAAGCTTTCACAAAGGCAGCACTCATTTCTTGAAGTGCATCATCTAAGAACAATCACCATAAACTTAATTATCTTAAAGATTACAACCCAACCAAACTTTATTTTCTATAAAAGAACTTGAAATATTTATGAATATGCATGCAGATAGTGACAACTTAAGGCCTGATATACATGAATTTACAATAATTGAAGAGCAGATACTTGTGCTGTGCCATATTTCATATAGTCTACCTGTGGACAGAACACTGTTTGGGAAATCTTTAAAAGAAAGTTGTTAAAACCTTATCTTTTCTTCTATCAAAATACTTGAATATTATGAAAATTACAAAACTTACCAAGCAGCTTTTTGGCTTCTTTGGCTTGTAGGGAATTGGGGCCATGGAAGTCAGATAAAGCATGAAGGGAGCGGAATCTAAAGTTATAGAAGTCTACTTGATTATCAGCAATTACCACTCCATTACGGACCTGTTGGAAGTCAAGAACAAGTAACTTATTACATAAGAAACACATTTATAGATTCACTAGCAACCAGCCCCAGCTTCGTACGGGTGCAATGCTGATTAGCAAAACTGTGAACGTTATACATATAAACCTTCCTCTTTCATCACTTTATCTATTAAAAAAACCTCATCAAAATCTGTTGCACAGTTTTAAAGACTTAAGCATACATAAGGATATAGGGACAGGGAAAGCAACTTTATTTTATATGTAGTGATATAGATAATAGACAATAAGCATTCACTAAATTATCTAAAAATCTAGTTATTTTCTATTTCCCTATAAATTTATTTTAAAATTTAATAAGTGTTCTTCAAACTTACTTTGGCAGTTAAAGCCTTGAGAGCCTCTAACTCACTAAGGAATTGGTAATCTTCCTCCACTGTGAACTTTAGATGTTGTAAGGACTGCTTTGAAACTTTTGGTGGGGTGATATCACCAAAAACTTCAGCATATTCATTTAACTAAAAATTAAAAAGAAAAATTGTTACAGCTTTTTTGACACAACAATATTTATTGATTAAAATGTACATAATTAAAGAATAAAGAAAACCAAAATCTAACTTACATCATTGGGTTCAGAGAGCCTGATATTTACTAGTTTGTTACCACCATTTGTGAAGCGTTGCTTTATTCTATGTCTCAAAGCATCATATGTGTCTGGTTCATATTCATCTACAGTCAAGGGGAAGATTTTAGCTTTTGAATTTGCCTGGAAATACCAAATAATTGTAGTATATCATAATATCTAATCTAAAGTATTGAAAATTAAAACACTTTATAACATCTCAAAGTATTAATATAATATATATTATGAAATGCAATGACTTTACGTTTGACTACATGATAGGTAAACTATTAAACTTACAGCATTTCCAAGAGATGATACACCATCAACATATACTTCTACCACAGCTTCAGGAGTATTGAAAGGGTCAACAATTGATAACCCACTCCATTCAGAATTCTGCAAGAGGAATGAAAATAAAACATAATCTTTTATAAAACGCTGCCACAATAATCCATAAAGGTCCTCGATGTACTAGTTTGCTCTAGATGTGTAAGGAGCATTTAAGGCTTCAGCAAATAAATTATATAATCTAGACATACCTCTTCCACAGAAAGGCCAAGTGATGCAGAAAATATTTCTTTGAGAAGACTTTCCAAAGTCTTACTGGATCCTGAAAATTTCAGGGATCCTGGACTATGTAATACTCTAAATTCTCCCGTCGCCTGTGAACCTATACAAATAAAGTTTCAGTAAATATTGGCAATTGGTAGATGTATTACAAAGAACAATTTAGAAGCTTAAATATAAATACTCACCAATAATCGAAATACCAAGAATAAGCCAAAAAACAGCCATTGTTACACCCATTTTACTCGAATACTAGTGAGTGGCTGACAGTCAATACAGTCATATGATTAAAGTCTTGCCAGCTCAAAAAAAATAGTTTTATAGACTAAAGACTATGATCATCATTCTTATCTTCTTACATGAAATACAAATGTACTGATGTAGGTAATACTTACCTATATTAATCTGTGGTACTCGCATTGTCATTTGTCACAGCCACTGTCACTGTCAATTTAAATTTGTCAAATGTCAAGTTTGGCTTGTCAAACTGACTTGTTTTCGCTGAGTATGAGTTTATCTTTATAGCTTTACTATTCTGTCTGCTGTGATTTGTTTCAATTATTCCAATTGTATGTATTTGTATTGAAGCAAATTAGTATATAATATATAAATAGTTTGCAGTTGTTTTCCAATTAGTTAATATTTATAAAATAAGCTTTCCTCTGTCTAGTGTTATTAATTTATTGACAATATAACTAATCGATATCGCTCAAATGTCTCACCGAAGATCAAGTTTACAAAGTAATGATTTGTTATCGAAAGAAATAGATATTGAAGTGTGTTTAAAAACTTTGAAAATATATCAGAAGTTGGAAGGGGACGTAAACTGCCTCGTTTGGGATGCGTCTTTGGTTTTGGCTAAATATCTTGAGACTATGTGTCATCAAAAACCTGATTTTTTGAGTGGAGTCAAAGTTTTGGAATTAGGCGCTGGGTTAGGGATTGTTGGACTTACTGCAGCCACACTGGGGTTAGTATTTTTTTGTTTTACTGTAATGTTCTAGAATCATGATGGTAATACCATGTATACTATACCAGATATACAAGTACCTACATACGTATTAATTCTTTATAAAATCGTTGTTCGTTTCACTAATATTTTTCAAAATTCCAGGGCACAAGTGACTATGACAGATTTACCAGAAGCTCTATCTTTACTTCGGTTAAATATTTCAGAAAATAAAGTTAAAATTGGAAGTATGGGTGGATATGCAATAGCTGAGTCTTTAGAGTGGGGTGATAATAATTCTGAAATACATAAACAAGAGTTTGATATGGTCCTCTTAGCTGATTGTGTCTACTATGAAGAAGTAATTATTGTTGTAAAAACTTTTGAGTTTTATGTGTGAATGATAACTATATAGTGACACACATACATTTCTTATTTGTTTTACAAAGTATTTTTAAAAAATAGTGAAGTTAAAATGCATGAAATACTTTTAAAATAATTATATGAACTTAATAGGTTTAAAAAATTGTTAGGTACTTCACTTGTCTATTGTAGATTCTGGGGTAATTAATTTTTTCTTTTTTTATGTTAGCTTCCAAAACAATTATAAAAATTAAAATGAATTAAACGTAAACTTTGCAGTAGATACAACTCAATCTATACAATTACATTATACTACATTTTAGCAGAAAACGATTACATGATTTTTAAAAAAGAGCTTCTTACCTTTTTATCACCATGACAACTACTTGATTATGGGTTCCAAAAACAGGAGGTTCTTAAATACTTGTATTATCAGTTTAAATCTACCCTTCAAATGGTCCTGGTTTTTTAGTGAGTTGAACTTTAGATGTTCAACTTAGTTGTGATTCCTGGTCTGGATGTTCCTGTTTCTGTCTTAGTGTCAATGGCGTCCATGATACAGGAAAACCAAATGTTAGCAATTTGAATAAAATTGTAGTACCTAGTTGTTGCTGCAATTCAAAATTTATATTTTAGTAATTTTATATTTTATTTACACAGCCATTACTATACTATTTAAAAAATTACTGTTCATCATATCACCTTTTGCCAGCATGGTTGCCTGTGTCCTACATGACCGCCTTTTTATTATATTTGCAAGTACTGAGCCTGTCTGCTTTGGTTATTTGATTTGCTGCACTTATTGTTAGTTTCTCCCTCTTAAATAGATAACAACAAACCAATGTAATGCAGAGGTGGTTATTAACCAACAAATATAATCTATAAGGTTTTGGAATAAGAAATTTGCGATTACTTATTGAATGCAATATTTGTGATAAACATGTTTCAAACAAAATAATTTGTCTTTGCAGGCAGTGGAGCCTCTTATTCAAACATTACAAAGGTTAACCAATATGTTTTCACAGAAACCAGTAATATATTTAACTCAAGAAATAAGAGATACAGAGGTGCAAAAAAAAATATGGGAGACTTTTTATGAGAAGCTAACCGATTTCTTTTATGTTGAAAGTATTCCGGAGGAGCAGCAGCACAGTAATTACAGAAGTTCGGATATTGTTCTGTTAAAATGTATTAAGAAATGATAAAAGTCAATGGAATATTGTTGGTTTTGAGCGTTGTTGGCTTTCTATGGCTCTATATCTATTATATTAGTCAGGCTATTCAGAAGTATGTTTTTATAGAAAGAGAATTTTTGCTGAAATTCCGATGGTTATCTAATATACCGCGGCGTTTGTTGTTGTGGCAGTTGGTGCAGTCTGCAAAACAAAAATCTATATGACTACGCACAGTTTCCGTGTTTTGCCTTAGTTTCTGCACAACAGATAGAGTTGAGACTCAATATCTGGAAGTGATATCCTCAATATCAACCTTGGCTGTTACCAGTGTTAGCTATGCCATTGTGTATATATTAGATTGTCTTCATATAACTATATGTGTTATTCCTAATAATGTAGACATGACATGTGCTTACTATGCTATCCTACCTGCAGATGATTGTGATTTGATTCATAACTTCGTAAGTTAAAATGTTAAATGGAAAATCAAATGTTTTAAATTCTGGTCTTAAATCATGTTTGTATTCTTCTTATAGGTAAGCATAGTCGGTATGTATGTATATAGTACAAGACAAGTTACCGTTAAAAGTTAAGTCACTAGACTTACCTACTTAATTAAATCTTAATGAAATTAAATTAGTATAGGTACCTATTTCATTATATCTCTTGTTGTTCTTGTTAACTATTATATAACTTTGAAATGCATAAAGACAGCTTATCGTAAGATGAAAATCATACAAAAAAAACAATATAAAAATTTTAAAATCTTGATATGCCTGTCTTTAGTATTATCTTATGTACCTGAATATTAGTGAATATGAATATAAATGTTTATATATGTGCGTGTGTATGTCACTGAACTCCTTAACGACTGGACTGATTTTAATGAAATTTGTTGTGTGTGTTCAAGGGGACTTGAGAATGGTTTAGATTCAAAATTTATTCCGTGTAATTGCCGGGAAACCCTAAAAACAGCCCTTTTATTTTTCCAAACTTTTTCTAAATAAAATGTAGAATCAATTTCAACTTTACTGCTATTCAATAGAGTTCATATTCAATTATCATTGTGACAACATAAGACATTATGGAATGGATTTTTAATGTCCTCTCGAGAACGGTTTGACTAATGTCAAATGAGCTCCTTTTGGTCGTCTTGACTGAGATATTTCTTACATTAAGACATCCATCGAAACTTGAAGTTAATAATTTAACACAACATTTACTGAGGGCCTAGTACGAGTTTTTACAGTTTACTGTAAACTAGATTTAGTTAATTTAGTTTCGGATTGGCCCATACATCTACTAGCAGCGCCCCTAGCGAGTGCAAGAAGAACTAAAAGTGGACCGTATTCATTGTTGGTTTTCTTATTGCAATGCAACTTGGTACTTTACGAGGTTGGCAATGTATGGCGTTATAGTTCGAACGTGGTTTTCTAAACTGTCAAAACTCGTACTAAGCCCACTGGTTCCTAGGCGGTAAGAAGTTCGCCTGGTCAACTTGTATGAATATAAATGTTTATGTTTAAAAAACTAACTAACTAACTGAAGCAATCATGAAGCATACCTAATTAAACAGATTTATTGCACATTAACTCTGCAGACAACTCGCAAGTACTTAGGTACTTTGTACTACCTAACTCAAGGGAAGTGCATCTAAATTGTGCGCGTGCGCAGATGTGTTTTCTCCCTGAAAATGTATTACCATAGACTCATATAATTATGAAATAGTTAACTAGTTAATATATATTTGTTGAAAATTAAAAAACGTAACTCTTTCAATATATAGATAGATATTTGAACTATTTAAAATTTCTCGTTCCGTCTGGTAACAGTTGTTTGGTTCCTAGTCCGGTTAGTAAAATTGTAAAGCTAGGTACTATTCAATTACAAATGGTCCGGTTAATAAAAACCACCAAAACTAATAGGTACGTAATGGATACCTTACCTACTACAGTTTTGCACCAATATAATTGGGTAATGCACATGACCTTGTCAAACAAATAATAGAAATCTTGCTGGGTCCGAATACTTTGCTCATTGCTGTCTTAAGCATGTGCCTTCCTGCCCAGATTTGTCAATCAATCTCCTAATATATTTAGCCACTTTTATAGACTTTCAAGAATCGAGATGGCAGGAAGGGACGCGTTGTCACAAGGTGCTGAAATCTGAATACATAAACTGAATACATACATAAAGTGTATTAATTAAATATCATCATTGGCCTTAGTTGTTATCGTTAAATATGCAATGGTTTCAAAACATCGAACTTTGATTTGATTGGTCAATATAGCATTACTTTATTTTATAATTTAATAAGCATTGTAGTATAGTGTAAGACCATGGTCTATGCTTTATCATCCCTACCCACACGCAGAAAAGAGGTCCACAACCAACTATAAGTATGATACGTAAAATGGGAAGCTCGAAAGAACTTTACCGGGAATAACCTACTCACCTGCCGGTGCACGTAGAAAGAGTATATAATATATACATGTCTTTTTTATTTGTCTACAAGTGGCAAGTAAGGCCAAAAGAATTATATCCAAGGCTCTAAAACATCATGTTTCATCATGAAAAAAAATGGTTACTCAAGGCTCTAAAACGATTTATTAAAAAAAATTGGATCGGATTGGATTAAAAAGTTGGTAGTCTGTGATAAAAAAAAAAGTACTGAATGACATTTTGGAAATGACATGACATGTAGTGTAGACTGAACACTGTGAATTTATGATTGTAAAGTAAATTTTAATAAATTTGTAAATTGTAATTGTAATTTTTTAGGATTTCAGTACTTAACAAAAATAATTATTCATCTTGTAAAATACGATTTAAAATTAGAATGTCTGAAAACAATTCTAAGTATATTGCAACAAAAACTAATGAACTCGCCAGAAATAATGAACATAATAATCCTTGGGTCATAGGCATTTCAAACAGCCATCCTGGGCAAAGGTATTTCTTTAACACTATCACTGGAGATAGTCGATGGCATATCAGCATTGAAGAGGTAATAATAAAAATTTAATACTTTACACTTACGTATTACAAGCTTTCAGTAAAGTTGTTAGCCAATAAATTTCAACCGAGAAAGTACCTATGTTAAAGCCGGCATACTTGCATAATTGTATGAAACCCTGATAATATTTACCTATATGAAATTAAACTTACACAGCTTATTATTAATGATCATTTACTCTAACACTTGTTTTAATTTCAAAAGATGGAAAGATATCTACCACACCTGAGACAAAATGGAAGTCAGTATCAATATGGAAATTCTCCAGAGCCAATTGAACCACCTCCTAACAAAAGGAGTTTAATTAAAAATTGCCAACACACAGCTCAATACCCTAAAATTGTTAATAGAGAAATTGCTAATGGATTTCAAAAACTCTCTTCTGGAATAACATGTGAACTATGCTGCAGCCCACTAAACCAATTATCATCAAGTTTTCATCAAAGGCTGGATGACCCAGAATGTACTGTACTACTGAATAACACTACACCGCAAAGCCAAGTTCCATTGTCTGCTACATCTGCGTCAAGTATTTCATCATATGAATGTATTTTTGGCTGTAGTAAACCTAAGCATTTGGAAAGGAAAATCTGCTGTAGTGGAGAAAACTCAGACATAACAGTTCAAGGTACTAAATAACAATTGAATTCTTTGTGTTTAGATATTTATATTGATTGACAATTTTTATGGCAATTCAGTATTCATTCATTTATGCATTCAGTGAATTTACAATATTACACTGTAAATTCTGAAGTAGTAATATGTATAAATATCTAAACAATTTTCTACAGGAATACTACTACAAGGCTTTAGATGCCCTTTTGGATACAAATAATATAGTGTAGGTATTTGACATCCATAAAAAATACTGTAGAATGAACAAAGTAGTACTAAGTTAAGTTATCAGTGGATCACAAATTGTTGTTTCGCTGTTCTGTTCAATTGAAACTAAGAAACTTGAAACAATTATTTAAGTATGATGTAGAGTCTAATAGTTTCTTTGGAACCTAAGGAATCTTTTTTTGTTGGCTTTAAGTTAATTTTTTTTATTTGCAGATACTAAATATCATCAACACATGCCTAATCGGACTGATAATGTTGATCAATGGTTTGAAGTAAGTAAATAGCCAAAAAATTGGATATTGACCTTTAGCAATTCAATTTATTTATTTGCCAATAAAATTACAAGAATGTGGTAACCTTGAACTGAAATAGAAACATAACCTGAAATCAACAGGATACCCAAGTTGGGTACTGTAATATGTTCTACAATGTAATATATACCTAAGTACTAATTAGGTATATAATATTTGTATAAAACATAAATAGTAATAGTATTATTTAAGCCTGTATACAGCACTGCAGTACTGTGTGTATAAAACTGAATAATTATTTGGTATTACTTGATAGTTATTAACCTATTTTGATATTTCAGAAAAGTACAAATTTGGAAATGCTTGATGTTTCTCCATTAAAAATACTAGCTAAAAGTGGATGTATTGATGACAAGTGGTATATTGTTGCTGATGTTAGTGTATACTTGCACAGTATACAGTTATTGAGAACAATTCTAAATTCAGGTTTGTTTCTACATTCAGCTGCATTAATAAGAAAATAAAATAATAAGACAAAAATAAAATACCTACTGTAACCAAATTTTGTTGATGTCCAGTAAATATACTGGACATGAACAAAATTTGGTTGACGTAATAACGTCAAGTAACTAATTTGTGTGTTCGTTTTTTTTTTGCCTTGAGCACCAGATACAGGGTTTATGTTGTGTAAAGCATTATTTAATTGATATTTTGTTGTTGAGGCGCTTGTCTGCATACAACTATAAAAAGTCTATGGAATATTCAAGCACTGTGCTCTAATGCAATTTGGTAAAGAGATACATTTTTTAATAATTATAATACATTTTTTTATTTCTAGACCACCAATGCTGCCTGATGGTGCCTCAATATGTGAAGGTTGAATTAGAAAAAGCTACAAATACAAATCTGAAGACAAAGGCCTACTGTGCAAATTATTTCATCTACAAATTATTAGATGATGGTGTAGCAGTAATGGGTAACATATTATTATAATTAAGGTTCTTTGCTGAAAATACTCTAAAAGTAAAAAAAAAATATTAAGTACCTAAATATCAGGGTTAAATAGTGAACACAATTTGATGTTTTCATTTCAGATAAAGATATTAATTTACAGCTCAACAAAGATAAATTGGACAAAGAAAATTTAATTAACTGTTGCATTAAGTTAACTAATCAAAATTACTTTGTGGTAAGATAACTTATTTCATTTTTATTGTACCTAAATTACAATCTAAAGTTCAATTACATATTTGTGCTTAATTTTTTTTTCCAGATTCTTATTACAAATGATATACAACTTAAAAAATATCAACATAAAATAAACATTCCAGTTTTTACAGTAATACAGCTAAAGGATTATATATGTCGAAGAAGTCATTTAAGGGCACCAACATCACCAGAGCAGTCATTAATTGTTCCGTATGGAAAAAAAATTAAAGTAACTGCACCACTTGCTACAAATTCAAATATAAGCGATTACAATGCAAGTGTACAAAATGAACATAATACAACTGTAGTAAAAATAGATCAAAGCATACAAACAAATACCACTGAAGAACAAATCAAAAATAAGCGTTTACCAAATAGGGCTGTTGAGGCTGGAGTGCAAACTGATCTTTCTCTCACACAGATAGAAGAGATGGAAAATGTTTACAAAAAGACACATTTAAATGATCAGAATAATAGGGTTGAGGAAAAAGAGAGTATGCTAAGCCAATGGAGAGGACAGTTATTGTCGAACACTAATCAAGGTTCAAGAAAACATATTAAGTTAAGAAGGAGAAAAGTAACTAACCAGCCAGTTTCAGCTGATCAGAGCAGATTAGTATCTTTAAGTGAAATTCAAAATAATGTTAATAGTTTGGTTGTATCGCCTTCCAGTGTCAATTTCGTACAAATTAAAGATCTGGCAAATCAAAATTCACAAAATACTTTATTGACCTCTATGTGCGATAGTAAGAAAACAGATGTAGGAGATAAAAGTGAAAATACAACAAATTGTTTTCTTGAACCTCATTTGCATGATACAGTGCAAAGTCACTCTTATCCAAATAATAGCACCTGCAATGTTGAAGAAGTATGGAATAACTATAATAAAGTTTTAAAAAAATCGTTAGAGAAAGTAAATTTGGAAAAGACAGATGATTCTAAACAAAAAAACAGTCCAACATCTACATATCAGGAGCAAAGTCACACTTTTGAAAATAAAAATGTTATGTTTGAAATAACTAATGAAATAATGGAAGAGAATCTTAAAATAAAATGTGATGAATGGGTATCAAGGTTTGTTCAAATAATGGAAGAAGTATTGACACAAGTTCTGAGAAAAACTTCATCTCTGTATCTCCCTCCTCCATGGAATATGTACGAAGCAACTGTATGTATTGGACAGAAATACAAGGATGATGTAGATGTGTCAGATGCATCAACAAAACTTTTAAATGTTTTAAATTGTATAAGTGATGTTAAAGGTAAGGACTTGTCTCTCTTCCTTATTATATACACACTTGTATCTTCATACAACTGTTTTCCTGTTCAATGATGGGTTGTCTGATAGAGATTGCTTTTATACTAATGGGTCTCCCATTGTTTATATATTTTATCTAATTAAGAATATGTGTGTTTTGTATATCTTATCTAGTGTATATACACAATAGAGTAAATAAATAAGTGAAGTTAATATTACACTTTATTTTTTTGCAGGTAATAGCAAGATCAACATCAGTCCAATTAAGTTCATGGAACTGTATAGTTTCGGCGTATATTTAATAGACGCCTTACAGGTTAGTACTAATTTAACCAATTATTATTCGACAATACATTTCTTACTTTTAAATCGATCGATGTACTCTAGTTTAATATAATGCTTATAGAGTTTAATGTACTCCAACGTTTAAGGAAAAAAAATATACTGGAGTTCTTAAATGAGGTCGTAAATGTAACGTTACTAGAAATAATATAGATTTATTTCCTACGATATTATTGTTTTGAATATGATATCTTATGTATTGCCTACTATACTGGTACCATTAGTTCGTCCCAAAGGTTTACAAGAAGTTTTAAATAAGTATATAAATTAAGGCGGCCGACAAGCTCCTTCTGAATAATGGGCTCATTTTATCATACAGTTAATTAGGTAATTCAAGAATTATTTCATTGCAGGGAATATTAAATACCTGTGAAGACTTACAAATTGCTGCTGGTTCATTGACAAAGTTATTAAGTGATATTCAAAATCCGGAATCAGATCTAAGTAATATTGAATCTTTTCAAGATATATCCCAGGAGGACACTCGAATTGATGAAAATGAATACAATTGTAATGAAATGGATCCCGTAAAAGATAGTGACAATAGGACCAATATTAGGCAAACTAAAAACATTCAGATTTTGCGCTATAATAATGATGAATTTACACATATTAATGCTCCTACTGAGGTAACTACTAACAATGTAAGCCTAAACAATACAAGTAAAAGATCAGAAAATCTTTTATACCCTGCTGAAGAGCTAAATAAAAGTATACCAACAAATGGAAACCAAAGTCGATCAAAAGCAGTTAATATTAAAGGTGAGTGTGTTGTGTGTGATACATTGTTGTGTATGCATGATGTACTCAATCCTGTGCTAAAAGTATGTGCAGTTTTATATTCATTATATGAAGTAGAACTTAGCAGTTCAAGTTAGTATGTTACTGCAATTTACTAGTCTCAGTTTAAACGATTTTGCTCACAAAAACCCTTTATAAAAAAACCGTACTACGTTAATAAAAGAAAATGGCGATGTAAGTGTTTGTGACAGTCTTAAGAATATGACACAGTATATAACATGAAACTACGTAGTATCTATATTTTTCATTTATCCTCTGTATCTTTTTTTACCTTATAATGAAGTATCTGGCCAATACTTTTATAATTTAAAATTAAAACGTTACCATGTTTCTAGGTACTTTAAATGAAAATACTATCACTTGCAACGAAAAATCAGTAAGAAGTCCTAATAAAGGAAGCGTTATCTCACCAAACTTGAACAGTTTAAGAGCTCTAAGGTTGAAAAAGACAATAGTAAGTATTTTTCTCTTTAAATCTGCTTCTTAATTTTTCTACCATAACTTTTAATTATGACTGTTGTTTGATTCTGATTGTTTCTTACATTTATTATACTTTATTTAAATGGTATTCAACTATTTGAAAAATAGTTTCAGATAACACAAGAAAAGGAAAATTTGGATAGAGAACTATCTGAACAAAGTTGCCCGAAAAGTGTATTCCTTTCTAACTTACTGCTTCACGATACTAAACATCTACCAGAAAACAATGAAGAAAATATTATTAGCGATAATCTTTTTAACGATGTACAATCCTCTCAAGACAAAGAAAGTAGTGACAAAGAAAACAGTTACGTTTCGAACGTACAAGCCAATATAAATAAAACTGGTGATGAACCAAAAATAATTAGAAACTTTGTTATGTGTTCAGAATTTGAGGATCGTATAAGGAATAATAAGGTACAAGAAGAATTTGATGATTATGACTTCGATGAAAACATGGAAGTCGATTACAATGACGTCGATGACTTTACAAACAATAAAAGTAAAAGTGACGTTGCAGAGTTCTCAGATCATAAGCTTAGTACTTATCATTCTGTGGGACAAGAAGTTCATTGCAATAATGATGTTGCTAAAATCTATTTCAAATGTTTCATTAAAAGAATTGCGCAAGAAATAAAGGATGTATCATCAACCGTTTTTAATTTCAGGTAATATTTATTTATGCAGGAGGATTATATAAATATAAATTTCGAATACCTTTTAAGTTGTTCTGTTTTCAAAGTGTTAAACATAGCTTTGACCGAAGGCTAGGCGTTCAATGAATACTGTGGTGGTGATATCATATGGTATTTATCATACTGATCGATCACCTTCCGGTGACGGATTTCAACAGATACGCTGCGTCCTCTATTTATCACGTCAGTACAAAATATTACATGATAAGTAAAGTAAATACAACAATATTTGTTGAAAACTGACTGATCACAGTATTTAAAGCATCTCTAGTCTTCGTATTACTAATAGTTTGTAGGGGTACAATCGTTGACTCTTTGTGGATTACGATATTCATGTTTTTGTTTTTTCTATACAGCACAAACTGCTTTAATGAAATAAGCTCAGTTGCATCGTCAATTGACAAAAATGATGTTAAAGAAAAAGCCGAACAGACGCATTTGTGCATAGATAAAGTTTGTACAGCTTTAACCAGGTAAATGTTAAGGTCTAAAACAATACAATTTAATTTCTTTAAATCATTTACTCCCAATCTTAAAATACTCTTTAAAAAGTAAAGATAATAATTTATCAACATAATGTATTTAAAATATTTTCGATTTTCCATTTACAGCATACTGCGTCGGGATAAAGATTTTAATTATAATTTGAAAGCAGTTTTAAATAAAACTGAATTTGGTAACTTTTATGTGGATGAGGATCAGATTGATGTATATGGGTAAGTTTCCAATGCAACAAATTACAATTTTCTGTGTGAAAATTAGTTTTGCAATAATTAAACTGCAATACAATTTCTGCAATAAACTATGAAGCGTGCCTCATTCATTTTATTATCGGACTAAAAAGTTGTATTTGATTACTCAAAACAATATTTATTTTTAGGGTATTTATAGAAAGCTGCTTGAAACAGGCGTATGACTTAAAGAGAATCATCGAAGATATTTTATCTGCTGTTGAAGACTAAAAAACAATTTTAAAAAAGCATTTTAAGTCCTAACAAATAATCATATTTATTATATTTTATTTATTTGAATAAATGAACTGTGAATTGTAAACATCTAAGTTGTGTTTATTATGTAGTATTCAATGTATTCTATCCCTACAGTAGGGTTCGCGTAGTGGGCATGACGGGCACAGGAAAATGTTGGAAATATTTTATCACTGCCTAAAAACATCTAATTATATTTAACGTGTTAATTAGCATGTTACTGAATTACAAAAAAAAAATTATTTAATAATTATATTTACAGTAAGTAGGTACATATTTGTTTATTTTAATATACAACAATCATCATTATGCCATTTAAACATTTATTAATTACAATTAACATACTGAACACATGTAAAAATTAACGGCACTAAAATGTGCTTTTTATTAAAATAAATAATTAACATCAAGATTAAAGACTAGAAAGTTTATCATTTGAATCCTCTTCCCTCCATCATTGCTTGGGCGCAGTACCGAGGGAACTGCACGACTGTTAGTAGGAAGTCAGTTAGCCCCTGTAAAAAAAAACAGGATAAAAACCAAGCAATAATATTTAGGATAATGTAACCTACCTATTAATTAATCTTACCAGGTAGTAAAGGACCCAGTGGGAAAATCCTT
>DWQK01000401.1:0-21523 GCA_018231225.1 Noctuana stator
GGACCGACGGCTTAACGTGCCCTCCGAAGCACGGAAGCGCGCATGAAATTTGCCACTGGCGGTCACCCATCCGAGTACTTACCGGCCGCGCCCGACGTTGCTTAACAATGTGATCGCTCGCGATCCACACTACCGGCGGGGCTATGCGCACTTCGGACACTAGTATATAACTAGTTAACTTAAGATTTTTTCGAGACTTATTAATGTTATAATATTCTATGATTTGTTTCAGCACCCCAGTTTCAAGCTGGCATCATAGGCATGTCCGTGGGCCTCGTAGTTTTAGTAGCGGCTCTAGTCGGCTTCCTGTGGTACAAGCGTAGACCGAAACTTCCTTGCCTTCCGAACCAGACTTCCGACCAGAGATTGAGCAACTTGAGCGTCACCTTCAGTACCCGGGATACTGGCTCTTTGAGCTCCGATAACAGCGATTTTTCGAGTACCGTTGGACCTCAAGTGGAAATAATACAACGCTGAAATGTGATCTAATGTAAAAAATACATAGAACGGTCTTGAAACAAATAAATGCTTTTATGTTATACATGCTGATTTTTTTAAACTTTAAGTCGAAGGTTCATTCGTATTAATGTAGCCCACACAGCAGATAATAGTACTGTATAGGTGAAAAAATTTCTTATCTTAAATCTGAAGTTATCTAAATTAGAGGAAGATCCTGGACTAGTAAGAACGGTGGAATCCAAAAATACTGATTTCAAAATGTTGTCTGTCCGTTTTGAACGCATCACGCAGAAACTACTGATCCAAATTTCATGCAGTTTAGTTGATGCATGTGCAGTTATTTAATTATAACGTAGTAATTGTAGACTTTAATTACGAGATCAATTTGTATGATACATTATATTGAGCAAACCATTCGTGGAACGTGAAATAAAAACAATAACTGCCTGTAAAAAATCTTTAATAGCCTACTTAAATAATAATAATATAATTACTGCTTATAAACCATTGTTACGATTATTAGTTCTTAGACAAGTGAGGTTGACACGATATGCAAATACATAATAATAAGGAGGCTATGCTAGCTTATATAATTAGCTAATATTTACAATGACTCAGATTTAGGTTTTTACATGTCAGCAAAGTAATTGATAGAATCGATTGATTCTGCGTAATTTACAAGTAGGTAGGTAGGTTCATATCTGATTGAAAGATAATAATAGGTCCATGACAGACGCGGAAATCGTTGCGTCCACTCAAAATTACTTGATTTATCTACTTTATTTAATTAACAAGGTTAAGTAAATGCTGCCTGCAAATATAACTATAACAGCTATTTTAACGAACCCGAAAGTTGAAATACTCGCATATTAATATTACGGCCGGTTTCTACCTACCTATGTCATATATCACTACCTACATAGTATAAAACAAAATCCCTTTCTCTGTCCCTATATCCCTTTGCATGCTTAAATCTTTAAAACTACGCAACGAATTTTGATGCGGTTTTTTTAATAGATAGAGTGATTGACGAGGAAGGTTTATATGTATAAACGTTTACAGTTTTTCTTTAGTATATTTAGTATCAAGATTGCACCGTGCGAAGCAGGGGCGGGTCGCTAGTTGTAAATAAAATAGAGTTAAAATAACACTTTATACCTGCTATGATACTTTTTTAACAGTTGTCTGGTAGATAATTTATTGAAGTAAATAGATGGGTAGAATATATTGGGATCGGTTTTAAGTCATCTTATTTTAAAAATTTAGGTACATCGTTATAAAAGATAAGGGAGATCGCAAAGCAGTAGTTACCCAATAAAATAAAATAGTATTAACATTTCCTGCAATCCTTTTCTAAAGCCCACTGCTGGACACGGGTCTCTCCCCACAATCGGGGATTGCATAAACATTAAATACGTATACTTTACATGTCATAGTTTAGGAGTTTTCATACCCCTTTATTATTTGATTGATGGTCACTTTTGAGAAGAATTTGTTGATGACTTTGATGCAAGCGCGGACGATTTGCTTGACGACGGGCGGCGCCAGATCGTCCATTAGCTGCCTCCAGTTCTCGTTGGCGAATTGCAATGTCGTGTCCGCTGTAAAAATTTAATGATTGATTATTTTAAAAAGAAGCCCCCTACACGAATCTACCACGATTGTTTCAAAATATTTGTAAAGGAAAACATAATAATTTATAAGTTATAAGTTATTTCAAAATCGAAACCAAGTTGCTAGTGTACAATATAATTAAAGAGAATCATAAAACATTGTTCATTGTTAATTATAACTTGAGTAGTCTATAGAATCTAGGATATATGATTAGTAGAGGAACAATAAAAACAATGGCAGTGTTATATTTGCTTGCAAAACACGCAATTAATCGATCTTCGATTGTTTCTATATACAGAATACACAATGATGCATCTAATGATAATGTTGACGGCAACATGAGTGGGAAATGAAGTATGTGCCGCCTGTTTAACCGGCTAGATAAAGAAGGTGTTCGGCTGTATGCACGAAATAGAGAGAGAGAGAGAGGTATAGCTGTATGTATTTTTAAATTTTTTTTTATGTATGTTCACCGATATTGTGGTCAACATCACCAATGCAGGAAGACGTTCTCCTCTGTATCGGCTTGTCAAATCATATTATAAAAAATATAAGTAACTATAGATATTGCAGATTGCGGCAACACCCGAGATAAAGCCCGGTATGCATCACACACGCTGCTTTCTAAGCGACGCTCCTTGGTGAAGTTAAAAACAAAAAATTTAATTCTAAAAGAAATATATTATAGTATAGAAGAGAGTAAAAGAAAATCAATTGACTTACCAAGTTGTTTGTTGCCGTTAAACAAGTTTTTCAAGTCGAATGTGGTGGATTCGATTTCGTACTTATAGTTTGGTGACGTCAGTTTCAAATGTTCGCCTTTAGTATCGTTGAAATGGACCAGCTTGCTTTGGATCTCTACTTCAATGTTGCCTTTACATGCAATAAAAAATAAAATCGACAAATTCAGTAAGCTCAATATAACGAGAGTATCTTTGTATGGTAGAGTCGAACGCCAACTTTTAAATCTATGATAAATAATACATGTTATTATTGATACTATATATTAAGTATTATTGGATGGTTTGCAGTTGATAGAAGGTGAACAGTTTGGCCTGGGGGGTATCGTTATCGCACTGCCTTCAGTACCTACTCGCCATGAAGTAAGCTAGTATGCGGCCCCTTTAAACAGCTCAGCTAATATATATGATCTTTTCACGCATTTTGTCAAACAAATTTACAAACCCAACAAAAGAGTTTTGAACAATTGATTTTTATTTAAGTAGAAGATATTATAAATGAAGTAGAACGAATATTTTTTTATATACTCGTATATTTTCAATAAAGAGCATACAATTATCTAACTTAGTATGTTCATGACATCAATCAAAAACATTTTTATCATTATCCAATTATAACAATGTATCTAGGTACATTGTATGTATTTAGGTACCTATATCATATTTATGTGTAATCAAAATTACAATGTATCTATCTATAGTTAGATAAAATCTATGGTTAGCACGGTGTTTATGATAGATGATTGTAAATGTACTTAATATTATATCTTTTTATAATATTTAGCCTTAGTATTGTGCATACCTATATACTCGTAGGTATGGTATGGTACTTAAAGAAGTTTATTGAATAAATAGAACAAATAAAAATTACGTACGGGCATTAATTAAAGCATCTCCACTTCCTTTAATAGGCAATATCAAGATCTGTCCATCTGCTTCATATTGAGCTGTCAATCTCATATTTCCTTTGAAAATCAATTTGAATTTTTCCTCTGCGCCCAAAGAGATTCTGAAATTATATTTCAAGATTTCAGACGATTTTTTTTTATGTCGAAAGAAGAACAATATGCTTTTTTACATACTTAAATGTGCATATTTAAAAAACGTAGCAGTCTTAGAGATCCTCCTCTCTTAATTCTCACCTTCATTAACGATCTCATATTAGATGCTAATTAGCATCAGTGACCACAAAATACCTAATCAATACAATGAAGTAGTAAGTCACTAGGTGTTTTTAGAAGGTTTATAGATACTTACTTAAAGTCGATGAGTTCAGAGTCACTGAGGCCATGCATAGAGGCATTTTTGAAGGACAGTTTCAGTCCACTTCCGTCTATGATGATATCGTCCAAATTAAGAGGATCTATAGAAGCCACATGTATTTCTGGAATACCTTTAGTGAAGGGTCTAAGGCTATTCTTTATCTGTTCTTTAATACACTGTTCGAAATCGGAATCTTTCATATTACAAGGTGTAATGTATGAAGCTGGAACAAAAACATTTTAGTTAAAACGATGTACATATAAGGTTCTATGTTATAGGTCTACAGATACATATAAAGTTATGTAAATATTAATATCAGTCAGATTAGTCAAGGAAGTTTTATGACGCCATGCTACCCCACTAGGAAGAATTTGTGGAAATTCTACCCCTAGGGGTGAAAATAAGGATTGAAAGTTTAAAGCAGTCTGTTATAAACGATCTCTTTATTTATTAATAGATAGAAATGGTCAGTTAATGTTATATAAGGGACTTTCATAACATAAGCATAGAAACAAAAATATATAATTAAAATATAGAGATAATTATTATATTTAATAGAGAGACGAAGAACGCCGTAGGTACCTATAGGTAAAAAAAGAGTTCCAAAGTTTGACTGCTACAACTATAAAAGATAAAAAAAACTGTAAAAAAAATTTGTAAACGGATTCTGATATTCGTTTTATTTAATATATTAGTTTAAAGGTTATATTTTAACTTCATTGTTATTGTACGTTGAATTTCACACGAGACCAAGTTGCTTCTTTTTTAGTTAATAGTATCTTCACTTTGTATTTCTTTGTAAAATTGGTATTTTTTTTTGTAAACGTATTTTTAAAAATAAAACATTATATCTTTTTCTTGACCAAATAAACCAAAACTACGTCTCTAATCAAAATTACGTTTTCGAGATACGTGGAATAAATTCATATTATAATAATATTATCATTGCTCATTTCAAGTATCTACCTACCTAACTATTAAAAACGTAACTTAAACTAAATATTTTATTAGTCTATATTCAATATTTATTAATCAATTTCTACACATCTTTGCATTAGAAGGCGGCAACAGTGGCGACATTATATAAAAATTAAATTATTAGCGGCATATTATTAGCTCAGAAAAAATCTTATCCACGAGTTTTATACTAATAAATATGTACAGTACATAAAACTTACGTAGAAAGCCATCTTCGGCATCCATGTATGAGATGAACGGGATGAGTACCGCAAAATACAAAATCAACTGCATTTCTATTATGTTATATTATGTAATTTAATGACACAAATATAGACAGGACGACAGGAAATATTCACAGGACGAATGAATATTTAACGAGGAGCCGACACCCACTGTGCATGGCATAGCTCCGTGCTACTTATTTATGTTGTAGGTACCTCTACACATTAACTTGGTGTCGAGTACCTACCTTGAAGCGCTTTTTTGCAGTATCTGCATAACGTCCATGTTTTTTTTTATATTTTTTTCTTTTGTCGTATTACAGGTTGCGTATTTTTTAATTAAGAGTCAAAATAAATATATTATTGTAGAATTTTTTAAATTGCTTTAAATTGAGTGTTAAATTAAATGGACTTAATTGATTAGATTTGAAATAATCTATGCTTTACAGTAATTAAATGATGATTTTTGTTTAAAATGGCTATCATTTAAGCACGAATATTTTAATTTATACTTTTAATATCAAGGTTTTCTTACATCTAAGAACCAATATGGTTGTCAAGGAAAAACCACAACGCTTTTCTTCGAACTGATATATATCGCTCTCTATTTAATATTCATCGAACAACAGGATGACAAATTCCTATTGACCACATTAGGACCAGGACCGCCAGAGACTTTATAATCTATGTGCACACGCCGTTATAATAGTTATTATTAAATATGTTTTTATGTAACTGATATTTTGTTTATCAACTATATGTATCAGCTATATGTAGTTTTATTGATGGTACGTTGATACAGTCAGAAATGCACGAAAGCCGTTGCATAGACGCACAGACTCCAAAATACAGGTATTCTTGAAGTCTGTAAAATATTACACGTATTTCCTGCTTTTCGATTTTAAATTGTTTCTTAAATATTAAATAAACGTTAGTAAGTTATAGAATGTTCGCTTTGTATATGCTATGTTATAGGTCAATGGAATTTCGTCCTTTCTGTCAAAAATAAAAAAAAATATACAAGTTTTGTGACCACTATAGGTCAACGGAATTTGGACCTTGTGTTGTAGTTTGTGAGTTGTAAAACCGGAATTATTATTATGTAGGTAGGTATATATTGAAAACATTTAGCATCTTTTCTACACAGCCGGATACCTATTGTCATCTTTGTAGCAACTATTTTTGCCGCAGGTTTATGACGTTCCTTCATTTTGCACCTACTACCTACACACTTAATAACGTTGAACCCTCGTCTGGTCATCAACATACAATGTTGTACATTAATAATGAAACATATCTTTTTTCCTGTTCTTTATGGCGATGTGACCTTGCTAATTGGATTTTAAAATTTGACATGTAAGTAGGTATATACTTATAAGATATACTTAAGTAGGTAGGTAATTGTCATTAAAATTTCTCAAACATGAACTCAGAACTTTAGGCCTCTGTATACAAATAGTAATAATAGGTACCTAGGTATATCGATTGGCTTTATTGCATGTGTTTGACTGATCCGAAATACCGTATTTGAGCGATATATAGTTCTTGGAGGTACCTTTGTTCCATATAGGGATTTTAGCTTTTGTGTCCTGATGAGTTTATATGTGATATTTAGTAGTAAGGAGTAGCAATAAGAGTTTAAAGGTGTTCCCAGTTATTGTCTGACTAAACGAATTGTTAGCAGCAATGCAATTGCGTGATAAATTGGTAGGTACGATTTATTATATATATATAAGCTTCATACTCTTCATATCTCCGTCTGAGTTAGAATGAAAATTACTTACTTTTATCACACATTACACTAACCTCATTTGGTCTACGTATGTAAATTAAATGGAAAAATAATTAATTCGCAATTACGTAGACATTAGAAGAGACAATTAGTAGAACGGTAAGAGTGTAAAGAAATCCTCGATGTACAAGTTTTAGTAGGTAAATAAAAATGTTAATTATTTTGGTAAAAATTCAGTCCAACGGTGTGACCTAATTTGTCTTATCTGTACTGTGATTGATATTTTGAATGTATTTACCACTCGGCCACACCGCATAATAATTACCCGCTATTCTATTCAGGTGACGTGCCTGCTAGAAATTACGGGCAAAAATTGAAAACTATACTTTAATCGCACTGAAAGATCAGGCAGTCGCGTGTAGATTAATACTTCGCGTAGTTCACGGCAAGGTCCGCAAATTACCACGGACTCTATGTAATATAAAGCAGAGCGAGTAAGCTATTGAATATTATACTTTCTGTTTCTATTCTTCCCTTTCTTTGGTTTAAAATTTTTTCTTTCGTTCTAATTTTAAATATTAACAGATTTTATTGTGGATCGAATTTGTAAGGACATTGTATACATAACAAGTAGGTAAATTGACAAGTTTTATAATAGATATACATAAATAGGTACTAAATCTTACTCAGCTAGAAAATTAATTCCGATAGACCATTTTACTAGTATATCCTTATATATATTGGAATGTAATCGATTGATTCATTCAAGAGACGTCGTACAGCAATTTTTTGTTGCGTAAAGTTGAACATCCAGCCAAAACATAGCTTCGTTGAACCTCAAAATCTGATTTGATAAATTCATCTAATTTAGATTATTAGATTTAGATTTTGAATTTGGATCTGAAAATAGAATTTAATCTATATTAACTTCTCAAATGCTATTCGCATGTATAGTCTTTGTGAGGGTAGCCCGCACAGAATTTAGTCATGTCTCTTGCATTTACAAAAAAATTTAAGTCCCTAAAAACTTGGATTGGTACGGAAAAAATAACAAATATAATTCGATATATATTATATGTGAGAACATTAAAACGTCGATGACTGGATTCGATGACACCGTGGTTGCCGATGCCCGTTCTCCTACGCAAGCTTTGTCGTTTATCGTCAGTAGTAACGAATGTGCCTTAGAAAATAACGTCGAATAACTATCGACGTCTACCCTAATGGATGTCTTCTATCGCGCTAATCGCTGTGGAAGCCGGTAATATATTTTCCTTTATAAATATTTCGTGTTCTTTTTTTATGTTAAATGCGATTTCTAACAGACATACGAGTTCGTGCGTAGATGACTTGTACAATAAAAAATGTACTGGATAAGGGAGAGGAGATCTTAGATATACGAGGATTATGGCCCAATCCCCTGGACAGGTGCAAGTGGATTTCACATGTTTTTCTAGAATACTATAGAGAACCCTCATGCATGCAAGTTTCTTCATGATAATTTTGTAATAGAGACGCAATATCGATAATTACAGGCTTTCGGGCAGACGAGTATTATAGTGTTTTAATGGGTAATTATAGGTACCTATTTAGCCATTGAAACGCTGACGGTGGGCTTAAACTCAATAAAGTTTGAGTTTCATTGGAGTATTAAAATAATTTATCGAAATACTTGTTCTTACTTTTCGGTACTAAAATATTTATGGTTTTTGTTTTACCACGTAGGCGAAGGCTTTTCGTTATTTAAATTCGTAGCCTTCGTAGTATTAACATTATTATGAAATCTGGCGTCGGGGGATAAGGAGTAATGCGGCTGAAACTTATTACTCTGTGGGGCTCAATGTGAAAATGCTTTCAGTTGTTAACTGACCGCAGAGACGGCTGGAGCGTTCCCGGTTCGTATCGCAGGGCGGTTGTCGAGCGAAAGTTCGTAACGTGAATATGTGAATAGTGTACTCATGAAAATCAGTTTACTTTCTTTGAATTTTAATATTTATCGATCTTGTTCATTTAGAGTGTCTATCATTTATTTACAATACAACTAAAGACACTGTGAAATCAGAATTAATAACGATTGAAGCTTACAAGTTCGAAGTAAAGGTATTAAAAATTGGTAAGTGGCTTTAAATTTTTTAAAAGTACGCGGTCATGTTACACGTTTAAAGTTCATAATTTTATTTTGATATCAAAGGTGCTTTTACATTATATCTGTTGAAAATTGAATACAACAGGGTAGAGTCTAGATAATGTTTGTGTTTGTAGAGTTCTGAGAATAAATAAAGCTTGCTTATGTAACTTTTACGCCATTGCAGGCTAAATAATTTTACTTCATCGTCCATAATCAATTATGGACAGAAATATGGTACACTTTTGTAATATTTCCAATTTGGCAAAGTTGGCGGAGCACAAATAGAATATAGGTGACGTAGACTTATTTTCTGGCATCTTGGAACTAGTCTGTTCGAAGATAATTTATCATTCTCGAATTGTTGTTGCCGATGATGCTAAGAGACACACAGCTCTCACAGTAAATAGATAAATATTATTGGTTTTAAGTGTTGTTAATCTATACTAATATATAAAGCTGAAGAGTTTGTTTGTTTGAACGCGCTAATCTCAGGAACTACTGCACCGATTTGAAAAATTATTTTTGTGTATGATAGAGAGCTACATATATGAGAAAGGTTATAGGCTGTCAAGCGTTACGTTGCAATTCTTAACGCGGGTGAAAGCAGGGGGCACAGCTAGTGTGTTGTAAAATATTACTGTAATTATTACATGTAGTGTAGAGATTGTTACATTCTACTAGGTACTATTACTCTATATTTTGTTAATTGTACGTAAAGTAGATAATTGTTTAATTTATTATGTATTTTTAAACCATTTACTTAAGTATCTACAGCTTGTTTATATGTGCGGATGTGGGGATCGAATTATTTTGATACTAAGTACCTATTATTAAATTTGTTTTAATTAACACATTAACTTTTCTTTTATTATTATTTATTAATTACATCATTTCAATTAAAAAATCAAAAAGTTAAAAAAAATAGGATAATAAGTATAATGAGAGGCTTACAGGTACGTATATTAATAAAGCTCATACACAACATGACTACCAACAATTCAGCAATAGTACTCCCTTTCAAATACCCATTTACAATCGAAACGCTGTATGGTAAATAACTGTCAGATGAGTTATTTTGTTTATTTCGCAGATTAAATCTTAACGCCGTGCCGGGCGAAACAGTAACAATGACTTATATTACACCTAGATTTATGAGTGTGTAATTCAAACTAAGTGTAAAGTCACTAGTAAGAATCACGAGGTTTAACAAGTGCGTGACTTTACCTAAGAGCTATACAAGCTAAGCTTAGCAGAAAAAGAGATGTTACTATTTTATGTTACACTTTCATCTAATTTAATAAACCTCAATTTTCTCCGGACAACCCACAGTCTTAGGCAATGGCTCTAGAATTATTATGAAACTTTGTACAGACTCGTTTTCCTGTTTCAGGTACAACGAGTCAAACAATGCCTCATACCAGCGTAATGTCCAAAAATGTTACGAATTTCGAAGAAGACCTTTGATTTTATTGGGCTGCAATGGTGTCTTGATTGAAGTTGACGAAAGTGTTCATTGGCAACATGTGCAAGGGCGTAAAGAGTGTATCATGGGAGACGGAGACCCTGATGGGCACCCCTCCGGCCAAGGAATCCAAATGGGAGAAGTTATTTCCTAGGGCAGCTCTGTCTCATGTAGGACTGTTCGTCGCGCTAATGCTTTATACCGCAGGTGGTGGTTTGGTACGTTTTGGTAACTTATTCTTCAAAAATTATACTATGTACTTACAGTCATTAAACTCTTACTTATGTATAATAGACAGTGTTTTTAAATGAATAAACCAGACATTCTAGCAGTGGTACACATAAATAAAAGAGAGTATAAAAATCATTATTTAAAAAAAAAGTCATAACGTGACATTTTCTTTTTTGTATTTTATTGTGACTCCTTAGTAGTTCTGATATGAGATGTTTCAAGCTTGACCATTCTTTATGGGACACCCTGTATATACAACAAACGGCAGCAATGGGTGTCAAACAATATATTAAATTGTTAAAAATAGCAGATTTTATTCTCTAAAAAGCCGCAAAAGTACCGCAGGCGAAGAAAAGTTTTAAAATCTTGGGTAACAATTGAAAAATCTTGGGTATCTTTCCAACCCAATGTAGAATTGATGAACTAGGTAGAGTGCGAAAAAGATAAAGACAGATTCTGAAATGTCTATGACGCAATGCGGTTCGCACCCTATGAGGATACTCATTTTATTAAAGGAATTTAGTGAAATAAATTGCCAATTTGTTCAGTTACACTATAAAAGAAAGTTCGCGATTACAATAAATTAGTTTTTATTTAAAAATAAACTAAAACAAAAAGCGTATTATACCTGAAATATAATAATAGCGTAATAATAAATTATAAACTAAATGTGTATCTTTTTGCATCAACACTTAAACTAAATAATTCTTACATTTTGTAAGTAAACTTAAATTTGCAATAATTAAAACATTACAAGTAAGACTTTAAAAATCTTCAAACTCTTCTTCAAATAGACAAATCGGGCTCTCCTTAATTTTCTCCTCTTCAAAATAATCGAAATAAGTAGTGTCTCCAGGAGATCGAATCTTAGGAATAAAAGGCGCTTGTATACGGTAGCTCAACAGGCTATCCCAATCCATGTCTTTAAACCATTTGTGATTTTTAAAATCTAGAACCCCATCTTTAAGATTACCATAACGTCTAGTGTTATCAACTTGAAGAGTATGTGAAATCAAGTCTTTTAATTCAAGCGAAAAGTGACTTGGACATCTATACTTTCCCATAACTATTTTTTCATAAATCCTCATTGGATCTGACGCAAAGAATGGCGGGTGGCCTGCACTCATCTCAAAGAGAAGTATTCCAAGTGACCACCAATCAACTGACATCCCATATCCCTTACTGAGAATAATTTCAGGAGCCAAATATTCAGGTGTCCCACACAAAGTCCACGTTCTACCGCGAATTAGTTTACAGAAACCAAAGTCTGTCAACTTTATGTATCCGTTTCTTTCAATAAGAATATTTTCTGGCTTCAGATCTCTATAAACTAATTCACATGCATGTAAATATTCAAGTGCCAGAATTACTTGCCCTCCATAAAATCTTGAGGTGCTTTCTTCAAATTTTCCAACTTTGCGTAGATGGGAAAACATTTCACCACCAGGCACAAAGGGTAAAACATAATAGAGATATACATTATCTTTGAAAAAGAATTTCATATACACAACGAAGGGAAAGTTTAGTGAGCATAGAATTTTCTTTTCGTAAAAACTATGTTCTATTTGCTTTAATTTAACAACTTTCTCCTTTTCTAACATTTTCATTGCATAATATCTTCCAGAAGAAATATGTTTAGCTAGATATACTACACCAAAGGCGCCAGTCCCTAGGACCTTAATTCGGTCGAAATCCCCTAGATTTGCATTACTATCTGATTTATCATTCCATAAATCAATAAATTCTTGTTGCAACTTGCGGAGATATTGCGAATATTGCTCTTGTTTAGAATAGGAGTAACCTCCTACACGAGGAGATAACAAACTACGTTTGGCTTCTTCGCTCATTTTTGGAAACTAAGAGGTAATTCTTACAACAGATAAAATGAAATGAAGTAGGTATCTTTATGAATAGATTTCAGCACAAAACTACAAAAAATTGACGTATGTACAGAAATTTATATTCTGATGTATTCTGACAAACGGCAGTCTTTAAATCAAATATTAAAAGTAAAGGGGAAAAACGGCTAAAAGCAAGTTGCCAATTTAATTAGATGTACATAGTTGTAAAATGGTATATGGTATCTAATTGAAATAAGTAATTTTATATAATTTAATTTATGTAACCATTAGAAAGGAAATTTATTAATATTATTAGTATAGGATGAGATATCACGTTGAATTTTTTTAAGTCTCAGAGATAAGTCTCCGAGATGTAATCACAGAGAATACAATAATAAAATAAGAACGAGGCTACACGGGACGAGGTTTGTATAACACGTTGGTTTCACATCAATGGTTGTAATCAAAATGACGTTGACAACTTCTCAAACACATTGTGTTTTTATGTTGTATGTGTTTTATAAAATATTTGTTTTATATATATCTAATATAGGTTTTACGAGGTTTTTTGTATTTATCAATACTCAATGTGGTTTATGATAAACAGTAAGCTTGACATATTATGGCAAAATCGTCATATACTACTCAGAATCATCAAGATCATTTACGCTATTTAGATATGTTGAAAACTGAATTTTTAAAGAAGTATCAAGATCCTCCAAGAGCTGAAAAAAATAGTAATGATTTCGATAATATCAAAGCTATTGGTAATGGAGCGTATGGAGAAGTTTTCCTAGTTAGAGATAAAGCGAGTTTTACCTATCATGCGATGAAAGTAGTTCAAAAGGGCGTTGTTGTCGAGAGGCAACATGTGAAACATCTTATATTAGAGAAGAAAATATTGCAATGTGTTCAATTTCCATTTATCGTGACTCTAGATGTTGCTTTTAAAGATAATTTATACCTTTACTTTATATTACCCTACATAGCTGGCGGGGAATTATTTACATATATTCAAAAGTACGGCAATTTCTCTGAAAGTTTGTCGAAATTTTACGCTTGTCAGGTTACGCTAGCCTTAGAATATTTACATCACTGTGAAATCGTTCATCGAGATATTAAGCCTGAAAACATATTGATGGATACAAATGGATATCTGAAACTTTGTGATTTTGGATTCTGTAAAATATTAAAGAAAAAAACTTGGACACTTTGTGGGACACCAGAATACTTGGCCCCAGAGGTTATATTGTCTAAAGGGTATTCGTTTCCAGTAGATTGGTGGGCCCTCGGGGTATTGATATTTGAGATGGGAGCAGGTCACCCACCTTTCTTTTCGTCAGATCCTAATAAACTTTACGAAAAGATTCTAGAAGGACAGTATAAATGTCCAGACAGCTTTTCTGCTGAATGTAAGCAAATTTTAAAAGGTTTATTACAAGTGGATGCAACAAAAAGAGTAGGTTGCCTAAAAAATGGCACCTATGACATTAAAAGTCATGCATGGTTTAAAGAAATATGTTGGCAATCAATATTGCATCAAAGAATTCAAGCACCATTTGTTCCCGTATGTCCCTCGCCAGGAGATACAAGCAATTTTCCTGAGGTCTCACAAACGAAGCTAAAAAAAATATCGAGATGCCTATACGAGCAAGAATTTATCGATTTTTAATGGCAATTCAAAATAATTCCATCTTTAATTTAATTAATTTAATTAATCCTCTCTGCTCTGAACAAGCAGGAATATAAGAAAGTTGAAAAAAAAACTGCGATCGAGTCTTCTAATGCCTAAGTTTTATATGACAAAATGTATGCATATATAGATTTATAAACCTTTTCATTTATACTATTATTATACTCGTATATTCTTATAAAAAATCTCTTATTTGCACGTATGTGTGTTTAACTTATTTTTCTAAAACTAAATTATATTTCTAAGAAAACCAACCGAATGAAGGTAAGGATGCTGGTACCTTTAAGGCATTTTATAATATCTAAGAGCGTATTTAAATCTTTTTTTAATTTTTATATAATATCTGTTGGGAGTACACCCATAAATACTTACATAGTATAAAAAATTAAATATATGACTTTTATTGAGGTACGTCTATGTTTTTTTATTGTGTAAGTTTTGGGAAATATTTTTATGTCATGCCAGAGATGCCAAATGTATGATACCGTCTGTATTCTACCATATTTGATGATGACATTATGGTTTCATCTGAGAATAGTTAATGTTGTTTATTTAATATAATTATTTAACTGATAAAATAATATTTAATAATTAGACATTAAAAAGGATACGTGTAACGGAAATAGCTAGAAGTGCGCGCATACTGTGCTTTTAATACATACGCGCTACTGTGCATAATTTAATTATAATTTAAGTTTTAAACTCATGTTATGACCACAACGTTTGATAGAAAAGAAGAAAAGAACGAACATTACTCCCATGAACTCCAAATTAACCACAAACGTTACTTAGACGCCATGAAACAAGATTTTCTTAAAAATTATACTTGTTCTTTAGTTTACGAGAAGTCAGTTGAAGGGTTTGATCAATTGATTACCTTGGGAGTTGGTGCCTTCGGAACGGTATTTTTGGTACGCGATAAGAATTCATTTGAGTACCACGCTATGAAAGCTATTGAAAAATCTGTAGTGGTAAAAAAGAAAAATGTTAAGCAACTGCTCTTTGAAAAGAAGATCTTGGAAAGTGTAACATTTCCATTTGTAATAAATTTAGATTTTTGTTGTAAAGATAACGTATACATTTATCTAGTTTTGCCGTACGTAGCCGGCGGCGAACTGTTTACTTTGATAAAGAGGCTAGGAAATCTGTCAGAGCCGTTATCTCAATTCTATGCCGCCCAAATGGTGTTAGCGTTGGAATATCTTCATCACTGTTGTGTAATTCACAGAGACGTAAAGCCGGAGAATATATTTATTGAAGAATCCGGATACATTAAACTGGGTGATTTCGGCTTCTGCAAAATACTAAAAAACAGGACGTGGACGTTATGTGGAACACCGGAATATCTGGCTCCGGAGATTATTTTATCTAAAGGCTACACGTATTCTGTAGATTGGTGGTCGTTAGGAGTATTAATTTATGAAATGAACGCTGGCTATCCACCCTTTTATAGCTCTGATACTATGAAATTGTACGAAAAAATTTTGGAAGGACAATTCAAAACTCCCGAATGTATGACACCTATTTGTAAGTCGTTGGTAAAAAGTCTTTTGGATGTAGACCCAATGAAACGCTTTGGTTCTCTCAAGTCAGGTGTTTACGATATAAAAAGCCACGTGTGGTTTCGCGAAACGGATTGGTACTCTATACTTCATCAAAAGATGTTACCCCCGTACTTACCTGTTTGTAAAAATACCGGTGACTATTCAAACTTTCCTAATGTAACTGATATTAAGTTGAAGAAGTCACCTACATGCTTGTTTGAAAAGGAGTTTGAAAACTTTTAAATTATATTTAAATTAATACATTTACATAACCGTGTTTATAATGATACAATCATAATGAAGTAAAGAAATGTTTAGTTTTTTACATTGTTTGCATTATTTACCATGTTTATTAAAAAATTTGTCACATGAAAGGTACATAATGGCTTTCTACTTGGATCATTATATTAAAATAACTCTACATAACTATTCAATTTGTGGTTATTTTACTATGCAGGTATTTCGTGCTTTGGAGTACCCAGCAGAAATAGCGAAGCAAGAATATCATAGAGACCGTCTGTTGACGGAGAGGTGGAATCTGATCCGCATTGTATCTGATTACAATACAAATGGATCTGAAGACTTCAGTGTAGAGAAATTACTTAGTGATCAGTTAGCTGTTTACGAGAAAGTAAGTTAAATAATATTTTATTTAGAGGGATTATATTATGTTGGGCCCTAATTGGCCTCCTTAGACTCCAGCGTATTCAGTCTTCTCTATCTTAGTTACTTCTTGGCTGAAATTTCGCAGCTAGTTTTTGTTCGCAACTTGCAGGAAGTAGACTAGGTCAACAGAGGAGGAAGCACCAGTGCAATGCCACGAGCATTTATTTTTAAACTGAAGCAATTTATTGAGATTTCTTCAGAAAGATGTAGATGTGGCGAAAATGTTCACGGTCCGAAGCATAAGTTGGCAATAATACTTTCAATAAGACGTGAGGGGTGCTGCTATATCTTTTCGTTTAAGGCTTATAGTTTATAGATTGTTGATTTTTTGTTATCGGTTATGTCGATGTCGGTGTGATTACTTTTAACAAGATTGTTAGTTAACAAATAAGTTTTAATTAACAGGTTCTCGAAGAAGCGTCTTCCAATGGATTAGCATTAGAAATTGAGAATAACTTTCCCCCATCAGAAGAAAAATGGAGTACTTTGCAAGCGGTGTTTTTCTCATCTACCGTGCTCACTACAATAGGTGTGTACGACCATGTAAGCATAAGAAAGTATAATATTTACTCGCATCTATAGCGTAAAGATTGTAAATCGCCAATATAATTATTCCTCTATTATTGTTATTAGGTTATTAAATCTGAATATATTTACAAAATTTATAATTAAAAGATTATTGTTTTTGGCGGAAAGGTGAGTATGGATTGTGGCAAACTTGAAATATCGAATCGATCATATCATATCTTAGAAGTAGCTTTAAAAAAATCAAAGGCAGATTTTCAAATTATAAATAATATGGCTTTGTATTTTTATTTCAGGATATGGAAATATCGTTCCGGAAACATTTTGGGGAAGATTATTCTGTATGATATATGCGCTGGTGGGAATACCATTAACACTAACTGTGATCGCCGACCTCGGCAGAGTATTCGCTACCGTCGTGTCTGTTATAGCTAAACAGTTGCCTACTATGCCAAGTAAGTAAAAATGTTTAAACACGTAACGTAAAATATACACTCAAGCCGTTACTTTGCGGAAATCCATTATTACAGTTGGTAATAAACATTAATTTACATTAAACTGCTCGTTCGTAGCTCTAAGGGAATAAACAATTTTACCTACTTCCTGCTAATGTGCTGTCAGTTAGATTTATATTAGATATAATAGGTATAGGCGAAATTAAATATCTTCTAAAAATTGAAAAGTGATAAAAATTTAGAGATAAAGGATTTTTTTTGAATATATCTTAAAAAAAAAACATTAAAAATTCGAAAACTTCGAAAATTAAGTTATTTTTATTAAAAGTATGCACTCGTCTACGTTAAAAGCGCCCTGCTTTTAACTTCAGTTACACCAAACTTGATTCAAATATTTACCAACCTTTATAAGATTTTGTATAACAGTAATTAATTGATAACAGAATCAGCTGATCTTTAATCTATAACCTGTATATTTCAATCTGTATATTTGATTTTCTTTTGCTAGACCTTTCTAAAAATCAAAGTACTTTTAAAAAAAACGGGAGCTATAAATAATCTTATTTATTCATTTATTCACTAAGTGTTTGATATAAAATCTGTTGATAAATTCGCTTCATGTTATATTATTGTTTCGATTTAATTGGCATATTTGCTTTGTGTCTGTTTATAGATCAGACGTTAAATTATTAAAAGAATGATTGTCTTTTGTTTATCTAGAATGCTGCAGTCGATTTTATGAAGCAAACCCTGCAGGTCAACGTTCTCTCTACGCTCTTTGGGCGGTGTGCTTTCTATTCGTATATCTATCAGCGGGCGCGGGACTTTTTAAAATGTGGGAGGACGACTGGAGTTTCTATGATGGATTTTATTTTTGTTTTATCACAATGACTACTATTGGTTTCGGCGATTTAGTGCCTAGTAAGTTATTTTTATGTAAAATACAACTTGTTAAAATAATTTCGAATAGGTGTTGAATTTAATTTTCCCGGATAAAATATACTTAAGTAATTTCAAAGATATTTAAAGATAACTGACATCTGCATCTTCCTGAACGTAACAAAATATTATTTAATGTACAGTGCTTCACGGTAGGTATACTTAATTAGCCATGTTAATACCACGTCGATCAACCTGCAATATATAAAACCTTTGTAGTTGAGAATACTTTATTCTGTACTTCGCTGGATACAAAGAAATCTTTAATTATTTATTGGATTTTATTAACGTAAGGATTTATTTTTAGAAAGGCCAAAATTCATGCTGCTGTGCACATTGTACATTTTAATCGGTCTGGCGCTCACGTCAACTATCATTGAGCTGGTGCGGAGGCAGTATGCCAGATCTTGGCAACAGCTGCGCGCGCTTTCCGGCCCGCTGGCAGACACGTTGAGAAGACTAGGCGACGCCGGCAGAGGAGTCGACGTGTCTGCCCTGCATAACGACCTGCGGAAGGTTCTCACTGTTGTAAGTAGTTCATTGTTAATACAGCTTAAACAATAGCTTTTGCCACCTTTGACTCGTAATAAAACCCAAATATTCGTATGTTGGTAGCTGGTCGACATAACAAAATGTTAAAACTTGATAAGAAACTATGCTTATATAATTGTTTTGCTATAGGTATCTGCTTATAGCATTTAATACCTTTTCATTTCTCGCAAGTAGTGAATACTCGAATCAATAATCCGGTGCATTGCAGTGGCGTGTCGACAGACTGTTGCTTACGTGTAAACAAATTAATGTACTCGCGAAATGGTGTGATTGAAGATTGATTGGTCGTTAGAACTTCAAGGATCAAAGGATGGTTTCGTCTTAAAGTAAATAGCTGTATAAAATTATATCATACCGTATGGATCTTTTTATTGAATATCAATTTTTTAACTATTTTTTTACAATTATTATAACAATAAAAAGATCTATTGTATAGAGATATAAAAAAATGCAGTTTTAGACGTATTAATATTAATCAATGTTGTATCTGCTAATCTTAGTCTTGTAGAGAGGAAGTAATAACCGTCATAATTTCTTTTATTGATTGATTTAAATATCAAAAGTAAAATCGAATTTTAACCAATAGTTACTTTGTAAGTTTAACCACTGACATTGTACAGCATACAACTAAGTACTTTTGTAAATTGGGCGTAAACAACTTTTAAAATCGTACATTTTTGTTTGCTCTTGCTCGAGTAAGCTTACATGCGTTATCAAAACAAGAATGACGAGTGTTTAACTGTCGCAATAGCCACCTTTTTACTTTTAGTACACCATAAAATGGCTTCAATGGCTTCGTAATGTTTGGGATAGCACGAGTGATCTTTTTTAATCCCTGTGTGTATGTACCCTTAAATAGGTTGGTTAAAAATAGGTTAAGCAAAAAGTGATTCATTGACGATTCAATAACAAAATAATTTGAGCAAACTTTTTTTGACTGTGATGTAGCAGTTCTTTTGTCAGTCTGTCTTTTAAAGAGCCCGAGTTTTAATTCTAGGCGAGACAGAATTTATTTGTTTTGTTTCTGGAACTGGATTTAAAGATTATCATTTATAATTTTTTTTATTTGTCTGTAATTGTCGTATAGATTATGGACACAGATAATGTGGAGTGGATACGTGGAGTGAAATGTCGTTTGTATATATCTGTATTCGAAGCCTGGGCCTCATTATGTACGAATGAGTATATAAGAATAAGAACAAGTGGGGACAACAATCGTATCTGCTATTGTCGGTTATAGAATACGTAGATATATAAAAATATAAAATTTTACGAACTCAAAAAACGAATGTATTTTTATAAGTTCCGATCTAATGGACATAAAACTTTATTTGTTATAAAAGTGCGTCAGTCCGTGGCCTTCGCGGAGATCCATCGGATCGTACCTATATACGAGTACGTGTCAATGCTACATAGATGTTGCTGCAATGTTCCGTTTTACCGATTTAAAGATAGTCGTAAAGTATAAATATCTTATGGATAAACCGCATCGTTTCGGGTTCCACATAAATTCACCTCCTCGCCACATAAATACATGTGGATTGGTCTGCGGTTGTAGGTACGGGGAGAAAATTACATTTTTATGTAATGCACGTATTACGTGCAGGACCCACGGAATTCGTAACATTTCGATATAATTAGGTTTTTACTAAACGAGTATTTATTAGCTACAGCTCAAAATATTATTATTTATCAGTAATATCTATATTTTATAAGCCCCTTACTAGTTAGGGCAGATGTAATGTCGCTTTAAGTCAACCACTAATAATGAAGATATACCTAGGTAATAATCTAATTATTCCTTTGTCACCCCTCTCTCACTCGTATTGTAGATCGGCTCTTGCACTTCGACTAACATTAGATGCAGTGTAAATCAATATTTTACTGTTTAGTCAAATATATTTCTTTAATTTCTTCCTTCCGTCTAAACTTTTTATTTTACTACAGTCAAACTAGACTGTTTCTAGCTAGTTTCTTCGAACAGTGGCTAATAAAGTCGATACTTTGTCGTCTTACAATTAAAACCGATTAAGTATAGTTTTAGAAGGAAATTTGAAAACATCTTAATCTGTTCTCGGATACTGTTCCGTCCGGCCATTAGCCATTAAGAAAATTCGCCGAATACTTTATTACAACAAACATAGTTACAGTCTATCGTATATTAGGTACCTATATTTAAATCACTAGTAGTACTGTAGTAGGTAACTGTACAGTAGAGAATGCGATTAAATATTGAGATAGTTTTAATCGCCTAAACAACAAATATGTAGGTACGTACACTTGATAGGTACCTCGTATGTCTAAAAATCATCATGATCATAAACAACCGATTTGCTTCGCTTCTTATTACCAAAACTGTTAAACTATATAGAGAATGGTTTTTGGTTAAGAAGGGCGTGTAATGTGTTATTAGTAGGTAAGTTCCATCCATCCATCCATCAGCCTTTGGAGGTCCACTGCTGGACATAGGCCTCCCCTAAGTGGCGCCACTCCGCCCG
>DWQK01000402.1:0-21489 GCA_018231225.1 Noctuana stator
CGTGTTTATGAGTCGAGGCACGTGTGTTTAGATGGAGGAATGAGGACCTAGGAGCCCCTGAAATATACTTAACATGGAAAACAACATAAAAGAAATGAGAAATTCCTTATTAAAAGGAGAATCCTAATTAAAGGAACAGTGTACCAAAAACTAAAGTAATTTTCTGCAAAAAACAATAATTAAAAGGATTCTTCTTTCATATAATTTTTAAATTCAGACACCGTAATCTCCAGATCCATATATGAGGTGAGTTACAAAAATATAATCATTCAATCAATTTTTTATTTGATATGAAAATCCAGTAGCGCTGCGTAATATTAAATAATTTTGATACGGCTATCAAAATTGTTTTAATTCATGCTACTTTTATATAAGTTTCACATAATAAATCGTGGGTATGTATGTAGTAGGTAAATATTATTTTAAAGCCGGTACTAACTAGGGTGCGATTACGCCTAAGAGCTGAAATTGTGCTCGCACAATATAACCACCCCATTTTTGAAGTATCGATGTTGTTTCGAGTACTGCGGGCCTATTGTAAACTCATAATGACATTCTGTTTACGTATAACAAAACTAGTCAGCCTGAGGTCACGTGACATAAATTGACCAGTGAGATAAACACGTTAATAAATTACACGAGTTATGTATCTGAATAGATTTTATTTTATTTGCCCGATAACTGTCTGGTTTTATATAAAGTTATATAAAATTCTCGTGTCACGGTGTGTGTGATTGAACTCCTCTGAAACGGCTTGACCGATTCTCATGTAATTTTGTGTGCATATTTGGTAGGCCTGAGAATCGGCCAACATCTGTTTTTCATACACCTAAATGTTAAGGGTGGTCCACCCCCTAGTTATTTATGTTATATGCGGTACGAAGTTTGCCGGGTCAGCTAGTAACGTTATAATATGCTTACATTAATATTACATAAAGTTCATAATATGCTTACAGGAAGATTCAAGATGTTGACTTTTTAGACTTTTTATTATAGTCATCTGTATTAAGGAATGAGCTATGCAACTATGCTGCTATTATGAGTAGGTATGCCTATAATAATTATATTCATATTCGTAAATGTGCGTTCTCAATGGATTGTGTAATAATATTGCGGTAACGAGATGAATGCCTCTGCGATCTTGAGGGATCAGATTCCAATCCAACGTCCATATATCTTCGAGAGGAAATGACCATGCGATGCGTATCTGTAGTAATCCCTGAGATTGAACGGTAACACTTGCTGGGTTGCAAATCATTTTCTAAACAAATTTACAGGAGTATTTATAACCAAATAAATAAAATATGCATCAATATTTATTTTTCGTAATATATAATAGATTAGATTATTAGGCAAAAGTAAGTATTGTAGATTTTTCATATTTCCATTTTATAAGTATCTACTTATATGCATTTCGCAATTGGAATATAGTAGAATAAAACTAAATAATTTTGTTGTTTTGTAAATAGAAAAAATATAAATATTTTTGAAGTTGGACACGATTACCAATGGGTTGCAATGACGACAGCGCGATCGATTGGTATTTTTGTTACTTATTTACGATCATGAAAACTTTAAAACAAATGGGAAGTAAAGAATTTTAGACACATGTACCTACCTTTATTATGCAAATAAATTTCTAAAATTTTAATATAAATGCTAACAACATTACCGTACTACATTATCTTTATTTGTATACGAATATACAAGAGCAAAAATATGCAAAAAATGTGAAGAATCCAGCCGCACCCTATAGCGTAACCCGGATTTCACAGAATGGAAATTAAAAACGATCTCGTCAAACCGTGATCGGAATACTAAAGAGAGAGGAGGGCCGTATCGTTTTCGCGGACAGTAATTAATGTGCTAACGCTTTGCGGCCACAATTCTATTCAGCTAAATTCTATTCTATTATTGTATTCAGCCGGCCGTATTAAGGACATAATCCAATTACTAACGCAAGGAAGTTGAGAAGTTATTTCTCTGTTCCTACAGAGAGTGCAAAATTTTTATAATATATATAATTTAAGAGAAGTTATTGAAAATATGTATCTACAGAGACCACAAGAATCTACGCCAGGTATATAAATAGGTGTGTGAGTTATCAGTTTATATAATTTTAAAGATATACAGGTACCTACTGAAACATAACAGGGATAAGCATTGTGGATACAACATGCATAGTTTTGATTAAAAACAGAAAGTAGGTATATTGCATTGATACAACATTGCAAAAGTATATAGGTACTTATCAATAGAAGTAGCTTCATTTGTTTAATAGTTTTATTTTACATTATTTTCTTTTAAATCACTATTGTACACATCGGTTTTCGAACTCGACGCTTGGTAATCGTTGTTTGCTATAGTATGGTAATGTCCCGATAATTTTAAATCTCGCGGGATTAAGATAGATTACAGCTAAACTAAGGATGTTCACAACCTTCTCTGTACCGTCGACATAATAGAAAATCGTGCATACCTACATAATCGTGCCCACAGATGTAAATTTTTTTATTTTTTCAGGTGTTTTTTTTCTGCAAAGCAATCTAAAACTCCTAAAATTTACATTCACGTACGTGAACGCGCACGAATTGTTATGATGAATCGAAAATAAAGTAAAGAATAAACAAGTTATGTGAACGTGTCAGTGAATTCCATTACAATGTGTGTGGCGTAGTGTATGTAGTATGTACATACGCTCGACGTAATACACCCATATCGTTTTCAGTGGGCTCATGTTGATATTTTGTTGCGGAATAAATAGCGGATTTGTCACCGGATTTTAATTTGCTATCTAGCTGCTTTAAAATTGTAACTTTAAGCTTAAGACTGAAATTTAATACCCAAGAACGGAATTTACTGATCTTCGTATTTTTTGATGAAACGCTATTTTTATGGTATATCGAAAACGGATTGACTGATATGGTAAAATTTTTTTAAGTTCGGATTCCAGGAGTTTTTAGTATTTCTAAATGTATTATTATTTTTAATATTGTAATTCTAAATACCTACAAATTTTTGTTAGAATGTTTTAGGTCAATTTTGATTGTAACGTTACTAAAAAAATATATGATTTAAAAATAGCTTAGCAGAAAATGTTGCTTGGAGGCACATTATTATCAGTTAAGTGAACAAAGTTTTCAGATGAAGGAAATCGAAACGAATCGAAAGCAATCGGAACTAATTTGAGAAGTTATTTTCTTTTGTATTATTAGAATTGTTCTACTCTTCAAGTTAATAACAAGAAAAATCATACAAAACTTAAAATATATTGCTTTCTGTTATATTATTACATTTAAAAATATTAATTAAATAAACTAAAGGTCAATAAATATGAAACGGAGCATTTAAAAACCATAAAATTTAAAAATGTCAATAATATTTAAGACAGACTTTCCATGCTGGCATGCAAAAAGAGTTATTTAGTGTCTTGTAAACTTTTACACGGCCTTTTTAAAAAAAATATCCTGTGTGTAAAAGGCTTCTATGTCAGTACATTAAGTAAGACTCTTATTCATTCTCTACAAAATGACTAGCAGTTCTCATCCATATAATATGTTAAGCATCCTTTTGTTGTGAACTCATTTCGTTATACTTATATGAAAGTTAAGATGCTAAGAGAGTTTTTCTATTCAAGACAGACTTTATGACAACGGGTCCCGTGAGTACTATGTTTAGCACAATTTTAAAAGTTCTTATAACTCTCTATGTTAATTAATCCTCTAACTCTACGTTACACTGTAGAAAAGATAACCAGAATACGAGTAAATAACATTAAAAGCTGATTTTATGTTCGCCTCAATCATCTTAATGATACGATAGAAACTTTAGAACGTTGATGGTTAATGCCCAAAAATTTTGATCTGACGTTAAAGCCTATTGTATAGCTAATGTATTAAAAATTTTTTTCATAGCATTTGTAAAACCTAACTTCTGAATTTGTACCCTTTTAGACTTTCCCTTTTATCAGCGAAAGGATAACCCGGCTTGCCTTTTATATTCAAGTTTTATTTGTCCTTTTTACTCGACTGCCGAAGAAGCTATACGTATACGAGTAAGTCTGGGTTGTCCAGTATAATGTATTTGGAGGTTCGACATTATGGAATCTAAAGTCTCTTTTGTTTTTATTATTACAGAACAAAAACAAGACGCTTGGAAGAAATGTTTATGACATGTAAAGTTAGAAGACCAATATACATAGATGTATTATAATGTCGTGGATGAATAATACAAGAATCACTATAAGGTTTTTTTTTATAAATTCAGTTATAGTTGAAACTGATTACTTAATGCGTTGATTAAAAAAACCCTTTTGTTTATTTTTTTTATTTGTGTGCAGGCAGGCAGTGCAGTCCGTTATTCATTACTTTGTTACTTATAGTTGAACAATAGAACTTTAACGAGGCGACCATGGCCAATTCACTTGGATAACTCCCAACTGCTCCCAATTAGTGTTGCTCCAATTGCTGACTTGCTCAAAAGATGCTCATCTAACTTGCACTGTTCTAATGACTAGTGTCTTTATACTGTAGAACCTGGGCATCAGCTGTGGCAATGTGGCCATTATAGCAAAGGGCATTATCAGTTTTATGTTGGAAGTAACACGTCTAGTTCTGTTATACTACTTCTATACTAATAATCTAAAACTGAAAAGTTTGTTTGTATGTTTGAATGCGCTAATCTTAGAAACTGCTGGACCAATTTGAAAAATTCTTTTTGTATATGATAGATACATTCATGAGGAAGGTTATAAGCTATCAAGCACGTAACTACGTGCAAACACGTTACTACTCCCAACGCGGGTGAAACCGCGTGGCCCAGCTAGTAAATAATATAAACATGGTTGTCAAACAAAAATATACAAAATATTCTTTACTTATTCGGTTAAATTGTTACCCGAGACGTGTGTAAATTCGAGCCTTTGAGTTTAGTTGAAAATTTATATCCTATGATCCGTAACTTTCAATTCGTTATAATGAAATTAAATTTTTTGAATTGTTCCAGTATTCCCTGTTATCTTAAACCTTAACGTGACCTTTCGTAAAAGGTTCTTTTCGTTGCTCGCTGCGTAATTTATTTTTATATCGTTTTCCTTACTCTATATTTCTCATCTTCTTTAAATTTAATAAGGCTTTTTTATAAAAGTTGTTAGTTTAGCCGAAGTGGACGTGGCGATTATAAATCCTCTATGGCATTTTGTCTACTACTTAATCATATCTACTGTTACATGACATACCTATAAATTGATATCTATTTTTTAATGCTTCCTTTTGTCTTTTGTGTATTATGAGACCATTAAGCTGATCTCCAAAAAACTTTGGGGTATTGTTGAGTAGGTATTGTTGAATAGGTTTCTGGCATAATATACTTATCCTACAATAGGTGGCACGCATATAGGTACAGAATTTCTGAGCGTTACTCGTAATTTGAAATATCCCTTTCAATACTTGCCCTTTTCATGCCACTTCTCTCATAACCCCCCTATTCTATACCATGGTATTAGACTAAATTATGTAGATGTCTTCGTTCGTGTCTCTCCAAGCACATACGTGCCTAGTTCAAAAAATATTTAATTGTGTGTGTAGGAGATGGTATGTTTGAAAGTGTACTTCCCTACTAAAGTTAACTGACAAATAATAGCTATCTTGAAGTAGTATGTTCCTAGCAAATAAGTTGTTTCCGTAAATACCTATAAACCTCCCTAGAAACGCTTTCCGAAAGGCTGTGCAACATTACCTTTCCTTTGTTTCTATTTGGCAACCTTCCTAGCTCTGCGTAAGCTATAGTCATAGGTTTTGAAGTCACGCCAGGATCTAATCGAGCCATTTAGTCTCACAGCTGATCAGAAAGATCAGCATTTATGGCGAATACTGTTAAGTAAACAGTGTTAGAGAGGTTTCCCATTTGTAAATTAGGCATTGTGTATTAATTATATTCTAAAACGCAAGAGTTGAGCACTAAGATTTTTAAACGTACGCGAGTGACTTACTTTTATCAGTAATACCTACCCTCGCTATCAGAATGCAAACGAGCCTTTATGAATAATTCAATAACCCTATGAGCCTTCGCCAATCATCGATATTCATGTGAAACGAATGTTCTTTCCCGGTAACTACAGTCAAAGTAACTCGCTTTTTCGTTTGTTGAGATGTTTGGAGGATTTTTCAATGCTCTTAATATTAATATTATCATCTTACTTAATCTTATGTTACTTATAATAAATAAAATACCAAATCCTACTCCCAAATATAAAAACAAAATGCTTACATAACTTTTTGAAGCAATAAAGTTTGTTATATTTTTTTCCTAATCTGCATAAAATCATTACTTCTTGTTTGCATTACTCCTTGTTTTGAATGGCAGTCCATGAATGGGTTTTAAAATAATTGTCTAGTTACTTACTACGTATACATCTCATCATCACGTTTAATACTACAATATATACATGCTGACCTAAAACATCCAGTTCCTACATTGTGAGGTCGTGAGCTACATCGAACACAAGCTAGAGCGAGCTCTTGTTAAAGTTCATGTTGACAAGTTGCGCATGTTCGTGGTTTATCGGCTCTGTGTAGGAAGCTTGGCCACACTTGAGAGCAATGTTGAACTTGCAACTAAAGTTAGCTGTAATTGAGGGCTCATTCCCACTGGCACTGCGACTTTGTAAGGCGCCGCACACTCACTAATGCGGCAACTGTGTGCATGTGTATATAGAAAGTACTTATTAACACAGCAGAACCACGCCAATTTTTTAATTGTATACTAGATGCCTTATTATTTTATTCTTCACAAGAACAAAGCAATGTACAGCGAAACTGAAGTGGGGGCATGACTTCCCAGTCACCACCGGTGGCAAGAGGGAATTTTTATTCCCATTTGCCTCCGGTGGCAATCCCCGCGGGGGCGACTGGGAACATACCTGAACAAGACACTCACACACACATGCATACACACACACACACACACACACACACACTCACACAAACACATACACACACATACACGCAGACCTAAAATTCATACCCACCTTATTATTTAAATAAAACATATATTATATTGTTATAATTTAGTAATAGTTTACCATATTATTATTGTAATTTACCTTATTCACATTTCAATTTTGTTCTATTGTCTGTATGAAGGAGCGGGGTACCCAGTAACACAGTTTTTTCCAACCCAGTACAGGGGCCCTTGCCACTTGTTTGTTACTATTTTTGAAATGAAATAAAGTATTTTTGATTTTGATTTTTGATTTCCCTTGAATCACTTCTATCTACTATGTAACCGACAGGATAGCGTAAGCGACTTCATTTTATACTACAGATAAGTAGAAGACGAGGTTGTCATGGACACCCACGACCAACCATATAAAGGAGACAGGTCCTACTCATGCGGACTGAGTGTGTCACCTTAAATAGTTACCTACTCCTGTATCTCCGACTCCCTAATCGAAACAAAAGAACTGCAGACGAGATTTACCTAGTTCACGGCGGGTTATTAGTACCACGGTTGTGGACTGTGGCAAATATAATTTTTTATAATATTTAATTGTCATTAATCACACGAAGCAGTATTATTAACGTGGGTCAACATTTGTGAAGTTCTCTCAGCATCTCTTTTTTTAAAGAAAATCTCCTTCTAATTAATGATTTTTTAACTAAGAATGAATATTACAAAAACAAACCTCTTACAAAAATCAACATCTTAAAACATTATATCTTCAGGCCGTTTAAAAGGCAGGCAGAAAAACGGACATTTCAAATTTACAGATAAATTTTCTCAAAGCTACACCGTTTTGTGTTGTAGATTTAGATTATACTTTTATTTATATGTAGGTATAAAATAATGTCTTGTGTTTCGTTACAAAGGAAAATATTCTGTGGCAACATTCTAAGAGAAATACAAGCCGCACCGTTATAAACGTTTCTTAAACCCTCATTCAACGCCTCCCACGCGATCTACTAAAATAGGGGGTAGCATTTACGAAAAGGTTTATGGTCAGTTGTAATTTTCTTTTGAATTCGTGTTTGCGGGAACTTAGAGGGAATTTGGATGGATTTCCGGTTACAGTGGCTATAAGTAACACAAACACAAAGAAACTGTTTTGAATGTTACATTTTACTTATAAATGGATATTTTTTTAAGATTTCAATTTAACGATAAACGATAAGCTATATGCAGTGAAGCATGTAAATCAATACACTGGAATATACTAGCAAACGAGTGGCAACATAAATAATACAGAATAAAATGTGTACTTTCCCATTATTTTACACTGGCATTATAGCTAATTAATAAAGTAGGCCAATGCTTTTAATTACAAACCTATGTTATTTTACATAACCTACACACCCACCCATACCTTTAGAGGAGGAGTATAAAGAGACTATATATTGCTGTAAAATCTTGTATGTACATATAATCATGCAAATAAAGTGATTGATTGATTTCCAGTGTACACTGTACCATTGTACATTGATTGATTTATTTCGAGTGTACACTCTACCATGTATACTATACTCACATGTCTGTAGACACAGCTTCTACATTATATTGTATAGAAACAGTTATATTCCAGTACCGAAACAATATTAACCTAACAAATTAAATATTTTCAATAAAATAAACAAACTCTGTAATCAAAAAAACTATTTGGATGTTTACACTGAACATTCGATTAAAATTCCCAATACCGTTGACACGAAAAGCGTTCATAGTAGCGAGGCTTCGTATTTCAATCAATAAAATAGACTGTACATAATAATATGTATTAGGCGTGAAATATCGTATAGTAAATAGTATTTTAGATAGAATATAAATTATTACTAAGATACTCGTAACTAAAGACTAACTGACGGTCAACCTCGTATATCGTGTAATATATCAAAAGTATAATAGCTAAAAATAAATAATATAAAGATCTGATAGAATTTTTAAACGGCTGAAATCATTGGGCTAATGTGACGGTGGGAACCTACTGACTTAACAATAGTACACAGTAGTAGTAAGTTATGATCAGTTCAAAATAAAGGCACAAATGTTTAAAAGCATAAAATTGTAAGCAATTTTAATTGAAGAAATAGTAATTAACACTTTTAGTCGTATTTTCCTAAGCACTTGTTAGGATTACCAGAAAACGTAGCCGCAACGCAAGTTTGTCCAAACAATTTGAAGTGTCTACGCAGGGTTGTAATAGTTTCTCGGAAAACAACAATGGCTTTGTTTTAAAACACGGGCTTTATTTAGGGCGCCCTTTCTCGCTTGTTTGTGATATTTCATTTATGAACGAAACGACGACGTAATTGGACTGCGTTGTCGGTCGTCATGGACATTTTCGAAACTTGCCAATACTAAGCATGTTTTACGGGGGTACTTTTTAAGTAAGAATTACATTTTAGAAATAATTAAAGGAGTATTTCAGAAAAAAAAAACTAAATAACGCTTCACACTCACAGCCCCATACTAGGATTCCCTATGTCGTAGTTAACTGGAATGGAAAATGGGCATACATACAAAGACAATTACACAAACACCCAGACAGAGACCAGGAATCCAAATTTATCATTAAAATTTTTGTTTCGCCGGGAATCAAAAGCGGGACCCTTCGAATGAACGACTGGCATGGTAAATAGTAGCTGCAAATATACGCCCTGACCATTCACCGTAACTATATTGTTCTGTAAAACTGTTACGTGTGGCAGAAGACACTTTTTTATTGGCACTTCATTTATTATCCATAACCGATCTATAAACTCAGCAAAATTAGGCTCTATCGGAAGTCATGACTAAATCGGGTAATTTGAAAACAAGTAAGACATTTTCCAATTACCTACATTAGTACTGACAACTGATATTAATCAGTTTTATATTTACATTTAGTGTAAACTAATTTTGTGTGTATGACACATAGGAATTACTCGTATGTGGACAAGGATGCGGAATAAATATAGCCATCCCAAAAAGTCGATAGTACAACAAACCTTAAATAGATGTACCTACTCGTAACAAAGAAAACATTCGTTTCTGTAAACAATACAAGTAGCCTACAATTAGCTACTCGGTCGACCCCAAAACTATCTTGGACAAAACAAAATGTACTCGGTTTATTCGCAACGACATTGTAATTCATTTGAAGGTTAGAAGGAAATTGCTAGCCTATTTTCTTGTCCATTAACTTAATGAATCCTGAAAAAGTATTTGTTAGGTGTCCTTTTATCATGTGTGTCTGTGCTTAACAACCTTACATTTGAACGCAACATGTTTCAGGTGACAACAAAGGAATTTATTAAGGAGGAACAGGAGAAAATGTACTCGGAATGGCTATAGAAAATCGTTTTAATGTGATATAATCATCGTATACTACTGCTGTCCCAGTGGGCCCAGTACGTGTTTCACGGGGTTAAGTTTCTAAACGTATCAATACCTACGAATATTATTATCTCAGTGATAAGGTAATTGCAACAAAACACAATTTCTAAAACCAACACAATTCTGTATTTAAGAAACTTGTTTTAACCATATTGCTACGCTAATTATTTTTTCGTCTTTTTATCCAACAAGTTCGGAACAGATTCTTTGTGTTTCGGAGAAGGGATCAACAGTCATAACGTAGTCGTAACATTCGAGCGTTTCAACGCCAAAGTCCCATCAGTTGTGTGTTCGGAAAACTTCGGTAATATTGCTTTGAAGTCTTCTAAACTTATATTTAACCACAATTCAGCGCTCGTTTTCTCTTTACTAAGTAAAGGATTGTTTTATTGTAATCTTAACAATAATAGTATACCTAATTAATCTTCATAATATGGTAATGAAACGTTTTGAAGGATCAACAGCAAAGCTACGTGATTTCAAAAAATTAAATGAAATGATGTAATTATGTAAATGTTTAATGTAATTAAACCGTCGGTAACACAATATTCATATTCTCACCAAATAGTAAACAAAGGTTTTAAGATGTGTACACTCAATATAACAACACTACAAAACTAAATACATAAACATAAGGGTAGCTGGCGAAACTTTCTTATTATTTCTACTAATAAATCAAGTGTTTGGTTCAATTTCAGCTGACGCCTACGGACACCTACATCGCCTTCAGCTAAAATTAAATCAGTGCAAAATACATAAAGGCAACATGAAATTAATTAACCTGTTCCTTTAACCTGTCCTTTTCTACGAAAAGGAAGAAGATTTTCCTTACCACTTCGAACAACAGCATGATTCAATTTAATTTATAATTTTGTTTAAACTTCAATGCCCTATGATTGTGGCTTCAAATAAAAGTAGGTACTACTTAAGGTACCCATACGAACTGGGCTAGTTCTACCATATGATAAACATTAGGTTCGTAGAATTAGTGCACCTAAAAACTGTTTAATTATAGTTGTGTAACTTTGGTTATTTTGTTTTCAACTTTATAGTACTTTAATGCGGCATTTGTTTTTTTTTAGTTTTTTTGATAGGAATGAAAAAAACCTTGTGTAATATATATACATAAGAATTATACAGAAGACGGTTATGTAGTTAATAATGTAGGTAGTGACATTCCATTCATTACACGCCTGCAAAAAGATTAATAGGGAATGGCACATAATTGTTTGTATTTCCAGGTGAAATAAAAGCGCGCTGGAATAAGTAATTAATCTTTTTATTGCCATTGTTTCGTAATGCCAATGTAGGACATTTTGAAAATGAACATGTGAACGTATTTCTTATTATAAGGTCTTTCTTATTGAATATATTAGTACTTTCGATGGAAAACGTTAAGTCTCGAACTAAAATAAAACATTAAAGTTATTTTGTATGTAAAATAATATAATGTACAACATATAAATAATATAGAATGTATTTATATTTCTCCTTAGCCCAAAAGTAGACTGACAAAAAATGCCTTTATTCTTCTTTTAGCATTAAGTTTTTTTTTTGGATCATTAATTTTTTTTAGTACCTACCTATAATAAAGAATAAATATATATGAGAAGAATAATAAATACATCAACTACAAACCTATATTCTATTAATCTAAGTATTTTTGTAAATAATTTTATTGTAACTTTGTTTATTGACTTCTTGAAACCCGCTCGGTCCTATACAATAATGCCGTTTTCCTTTTTAAAAACAATAGGAGCTGTGGAACTTTATTTCCTTTTGCAAATATTGATATGCATTCCTTATCCTATCGATGTTCTCGTTTGTCAGTACTTCAGTAGATATCTTTTGCTCTTTGAGGTTAAAAAGATTATTACAAAGCTGCAGTATCAAAGTGAGGTTCGTAATATCCGTTGAGTACCTACAGCCGGCTCAAAGGGAGTGATATTAAATTGTGAGTTACGATGAAAGGATACGCATACGGTAATATTGTAGTGTGAGATAATGTTCTCCCAATTTATCCGACGGATAATACCTTTAACTCTTTCAATAATGTTGCATTTTAATGTTCTCATAAGTTGTCGAAAAGCTTAGCTGAAAGCATTATACATTAGTTTGCCATTTATGTACAATATTGCGAAATTCTAACTCAATACAATCTCATCATAGGAAAATCATTACAAATTTAAATTATCAAAACTGTTAAAGGCAAACATTGTGGTGTAAGTGACAGACGATTACAACTTAATAAATAGACTATTAGCAATTACAATTAGCAGACTAGGCGCCATTTTGTAAGGCAACTAATATTATTCATGGCATGGTTCTCTTAAAAGTATTCACATGTTATCTATACGTGTTATCTATACATGTTATCTATACTAGGACACCAAATCGGATTAAAAAAATACGATTCAACGGACACTTCGTTGTGAACTCTACACAAAGCTAGACTGGAAACTGAATGTAAAAGAAAAAACTTATTTTGGATGCAAATTGTTGTGAGAGTGCTTTTGAAAAGTGCTAATAGCTTTCTAAGGCTGTTTGCACAAAACACGTTCCACGTTTCTACAAAACAGTCTATGGATAAAATCAAAAGTAGCTCAGTTTGAATATTTTAGATCGTTAATAATGGTTACTATCTGTAATTTATCACAACAAAGAGTAGAAACATTACACCGAACATGAATGAACTTACCTGAGCAAAAATAACCGTATCATTAAATTCAATCGCTAAATGTTACTGTAAAACAAATAGGTATCTGTTATCTTTACAAGGATTTTCATTTCATGTAGAGCAAACTCGTTAGACCGAGTGCACACCGCGGGGCGATACGGCGCGGCGTGCCCTTCTAGGTAAATACTCCATTATTTACATCGTTTATGTAAAACTGTTCGCCGCCGCCATTCCGCTCACCATATGCTCTTTTACTAGACAGAATAGTAAAATGGTATAGTAACAAAATAATTTAAATCGTTACGGACTTTAAGTAGATAGGTTTGTTTGAAAATTTCGATTTTTAACGTAACATTCAGTTTCAAAATTCAAAATGCAGTATTAAGTTTTCACATCTGTCAGTAGTCTTCTTGTCAGTCAAGATTTTTTTTATTAAATTCTCTTCCGTTTCCATTTAATGTTTATCGCTTGATTCTTTTTTTCGTTTGTTGGACGCATTGTCAATAGCATCCTCGCTCTCATATAACAAAACGAGATGGCTGTCACTTGAAACTCGCCGGGTGTCGAAAAGTCTTCCACATCTTGTGCCTTTCTTATACGATAGATAAATTGCTCAATAGTTTTTGCCCTCGACTGACAAGCGGTTATTAATGCGGAGTACGTATTATTTGCAGGCATACATAGTTGTTTAAAAATCTCCAGTGTGGTTGAGAATGGACTTCCTGTGAATGAAACAGGAATATTGGTAAAATGACAAACACCGATAAAACAGTTTTAAAAAAATTATTAGTCTTCGTGAAACAAATATTTCATTCAAAAAGTTTAAGTTTGTACGTCCACAGTAGAAAATACAAAAAAATTACAGTATTATGTGCATTAACTTTTAGTTTAGAAACGCCTTTCGAAGTCTAGATTCGGTTTAAAGTCGAAATATTGTTACACTGACTAAGTTTTATTAGGCTTTCCTTGAAGAAACATACTTTGTATTCAAGAAATGTGGCGCACCCTGCTACGAGTATCTTCGAGTTAGCGTTATTAGTAAAATTTCCTTTCCTTTATCAAATATTCATTATAAAACCTAGCAGAGATTTAGAAGGGCATAAACAAAATTATATTGTTGTTATTCTTGTCTTTTTTAACAAAGGCAAGAAATATGACCAACAAGTTTGAAATATCAAAGCCAATCTTATAGCCAATATCTTTGATGAAAGAGTTTTGGGTGAAGGTAAGTCTTCGTGCATTTTTGAGTTTGTTTGTACGTATAATATTACTCTTAAAGTATGTATTTAGTGCAAAAAGGGGAATTTATTTTATCTTCCGTACACGGTCATTGTTTTACTTTACTGTAATTAAAGATCAATGTAGGGTATCAAGTAAGGTTAAGTATAAAACACAATAAGTAAAGCACTTTACATTAGGACAGTCTTATCACACGAGGCAATGTGCCCTGGCTTACCCAGAGCTTAGTCAATTACATCCAACGGCAATTGCTGGGACCGACTCAGTTTTATAGCATTGGCTTCACTGAGACACATGGTGTCCATAGTAGAAGTTACAAGTAAATGTTCCAGATACTTCAGATACTCTATAATACTAGGATATGGTGCGCGCGAATTAAATTCATAGCTTTATATAGCTTATTGTATAAAATCGTGTTATTACAAACTTGCTTATGTCTACGATTTCGTTTCGAGGGGTCTACGAACAAAATTTCAGCTAGCTGGGTGTAATGGTTTTGGCTGGGCGTTGACGAGTCAGTCAATGAGTAAATTGGACAATGCCTTTTATATATTTATATAGATTATTATTTGAAAGGCAATGTCGCCAATCCGAACATATAACGCTACATCACATACAAGAAACATTAAAAAAAAATTATAAATGTAGGCAGTGGTGACCAACAGGCATACATTTTACAAGTTGATAACATAAAAAAATAGTAAAAATATAGTATAGTATAATTACATAAGAACCTAATTCTAAACATAAAAGTAATAAAATCGCGTTATATTCTACTTTTGAAAATGTGGCAAAGTTAAATTGCTCCACGATGAAACCTCACTATAACTTAAAAAAGAGGGATTCAATTTACTGCTGGGAGCTTTTAAAAAGACTGATAGAAAAAAAAGGGCAATTGCCGGAGACTCTTGTTTCGTTTTTCATTTACTGCGAGCATTGAAAGTAAATAGGTAAGGTTGTTTTGTTTAAAAATGCCACTTTTTTAATGAAAGTGTCGGTTGACTAAGCTCAGTTGGATAGAAAAATGTTATTGAATATACCTATAAAGAACAATAAAAGCATAATATTATGTGTCTCTTTTACATTAGAATTTAAATTTTATATCAAACCGTGAAGAGAAAGCATAAGGATATTTAAGAATAAATTACAATTAAGTAAATTTGATTTATATTCATAGGTACTTAGTTCACTATATCTCCAGCGTGAATACGAGTATACAGATGTGTAAAAAATATTAATTGAAATTATCATTAAAATATTAAATACATAGGTAATAAATAGGTAGTGAAGTTATGAACTGGAAAGAGACAGCTAATGCAAAAAGTTAGAGAGAAATTCAATTACCGCTACGCCTTCTTTATTTTAAACAGAAAACTAATTAAAGTCGGGGCTTTGTGTGAATTTGAAACGAGCAAAGAGATTTTCTATTAACCTCACCGATTCTTGTGAAAATAATATTATTAAATAAAATTAGGTGCACAAATTACTCCACAGTTAATACTTGCTCTCGATAGGTAGGTACCTACTCGTAGTAGGCACTTCCATGACACGTTAAGTGTTTGCAATATAATGTTTTTTTTCTTTATTATTATTCATAATTACCATTTCCTTTTTACTTTTACCTATTATTGCACTTTTCCAATTCTACAGACATAGACATTTGTTTGATTTTTAAATTGAAAAAAAAATAAAAGGATAACTTTAGATTTCTGTTCTTGGTTTGGGTGTTTTTTGTCTTTGTGTGTTTCCATAACATCCCATTGGAAATCCTAGTTTGGGACTGTAAGTGCGTTTCACATTATTATTTATTTATTCTTTTTCTTAAGTTGATTCTTTAAAATCCCATTTTAACAACAATCACGACTTTCGAATACAGAGTTCCATGGTAGAAAACTTTAAATCACTGTAAACCCAATAACTTGGAAGTTTCAAACTAACGAGCGACGCTCCGCACTCTAAGCTTCAGCGATTTTATTTTCACATCGTTGATTTACAAGAGTTTCTAGAACGATATTACTTGCCTAGTGTAAACAACCATTACAATGTTCGTTAGCCCATATTTAATTTAACGCCTCCTTTTTTCAATTGTTTATGAGAAACAAACCTGCATGCACGCCATTTGGCCAGCGTAGTAGACAATGGCCCGTCTGAGTAAAGTCCAGAGCCTAACAGTGGGACAATGACAAGTTGATAATCAATCTTTTCTAATGTTCTTTAAAATAAATATAAACCTCTAGAAGCAATGTGAATCCAGAACTGGTTCATTAACGTGCTGTGTGTAGTGTATGCGAATGTCATAGCAACAAAACGTGCTTCGAGAGAACGCTGCTCATAAGTCCATACAAAAGGAATTATATGAATAATGCGCTTGGAAACCAGAACGTTGACGTTGACTTGCATATAAATGTGGCTCGGTTAATGAAAGATTATATCATTGCATTAATAGTTTAAGGGCATACGATTTTACAGATCAATCAACTTTCGTTATAGATAGAGTGTTGCATGCCCTGACTCGAGTGGAGAGATATGTATTTTTCTTAGTTTCTTTTTTATTAAACTTTGCGATTGCTTTTTTGAAGTATGTACCGATTAACGAAGTGGTTGTTGCTGTTATTGGATTTGCTATGCACTGGTCCTATTAGTACGTATATGATATTGTACGAGTCTGATGCGTTAAACGGAGCTAAGTGTTAGAATTTAATCGACTGTTTTAGTGGATCTCGTGTGGAGCATATGAGTAGATAATACACTATATACTGGTTCTCGTTAGATTCCGTTCTGACTTTTCAAAATTATATGCGTATTTTGGAAGCGTTTTCCATAACGCTGCTTGCTGTAGGTATATTTAATCAGGGTTTTATAACTCACGTTTTATAACGTTTTCTCGAATATACTTGTCCTGATTTGGCGATGCGTAAACGGTTCAGTCGGGTCAATTGCATCTCAAACAGAAAACGGTACATTCGAATGCATAAAATATGTGTGTTGATCGGACATCGATTTGCACGTTGGTCGGATAACTATATCAATTTCCGATTTTATAGGACAGACTGATTTCGCAACTGCTACATATTTAACCCTATATCCTTTTCCCAAAGATTTGGAATCTCCTGATTTGTAGATCTCCTGATGTTTGCAGAAATTCTTTCGATTTTGCGAGTTTCGTAAAATTCGTTTGAATTCGCCAGTTTTCTACACGAAATTTATTTTTTATTTTTTTAAAAGTTAAGTTTTTTAGAAAAGGTCTCTTAGCAATGCCTAAAAGGCTATTCTGATCTAAACTATACATTAATTTTATTTCATTTGTAGGTATAAAAAAAAATCAGTCAATTGACTAGCATGAATTACGACGTCAGAGATACGTTTTGATATCACACAAAATGTATTTTAGTTGATTAGCAAGTCATTTAACCTATTATAGTATAGTTTAGCATAACTACAAATTATATCGCATCGCCTATTCGTTGTGTATGTGACAAACGCTCATAGCCCAGATGTTCACGACGACGACAGATCGAGGACATGGCTGCACTGCTTCGCTTCGGGGATATTGGATTTGCATTTACTCGGAAATCGAATACGGAAGAAATAACACGATGGCGGCACAACTGCTCCATTAGCATCTGTGTAATTTGGATTACTTATTGTTTTTGCACATTTGAAAACATTTATTACGATTTTGTAAAATATGGTCATATGAATGTAATATAGGTAATAATTAACAATACCTATTTTAAATGATTACCTGTATTCCTTTTCGACCATCGATATTAAAAATTACTTCTTCAAATACCTAATGAAATATATGAAGTCTCTACGGAATGTTTTTACAAAATTTCAAATGAGCATGTGAAGTATTTGCATACTCGTAAATTGGGTCACGTACGTAACTTGCCGAGAACTTTTTTAATTTTTTCGACAGGCGAAAAAGCCATATTCAGTCCCTTTGATACTTTTTAGGCATAATGCTAGTGTAAGATGCTCTTGTCAGCCAACTTGTTAATGATAAAACAATGATAGAAATAAGCCGTTGCTGCTTTGTGTGCGATATTTGTGTTAGTTTTCAGGATGTTAATAGCGTGCATATACTCGTAATATTCATAAGAATAACATTCCATGTGTAACCAACTTAATTGAAGTTTAAACGTTAGTTAATTTAAATATAATAAATTTGTACGCTGTTCCTGATTTTAAATTAGTTATGAGTCAATAACGTTTTTGTTTTGTTGGTAGGTAGGTACATAATCCTACTAAAGGCAAAATATGAGACAAGATTTTCAAAATACTTTATTACTGTTCTAGAATGTTGAATTGGAACTCCAAATATTTATTTCAAGAGTCTGGTAAATCTAAGTTAAATTCATCTTTACCTTAAATACTTGAATGAAATTCCGATATTTTCTTATGTAGTTTATACACAAATTATTAACGGTTTTAAGGGGTTCAATATTAACAGGCGAATTCCGGTTGACTGAAATGCAATGACTGAACTACGAATAAAAACTCGTAATACTTTTTTAGATAGAAAGCTGCGTAGTGGGTAGAGTTTGGCCAGCAAGAGTTGAAATTGAAAAAAGCGCACATTTTATTATTAGTAAATTTTAAAAAATGTGACTGCATGGAAATAAATTCTTTTAATTCTCGAATTGTTAATTTAATAAAACTATTTATATAAATAGTTATTAATATAAATAGTTTGTATAATAGGTAGACTATGGGACTGTGAAAGGTTGATATCATTATCAACCTTTCACAAGTCCCACAATGATGATTTACGAATTAAACAAAACCATACAAAATTAATTGCAAAAGTAGTTAAAATCAAAATCCAAATGTTACAATTTCCTGAAGTTTATTTACATCAATTTAGTTTTCTCGCCGCAACCACTGGATTGAATAAAAAAATATGAAAACAGCATTGAAATCAGTAATGACTAGAACCCATTTTCCAGCAAGTATTCGGTTAATTCCGTGAGGAATTTTTCCATTAAGCGCCCGACTTACGAACAAAGCATCCACTTCATTGTTTTCAACATGACTCGACAACACCTGAGTTCTTTTTTGCGGATAACCTATTCTTTTTTCAGTCATATCTACTATGACTATTATGGTGTAAGAGACTAGGTATGTTTTGACAATCTTGAGTTTTTAAAGGCTTTTGTTATATACGAGTAAAACAGTGATCACCTACATAACGCGCTTGAACAAAATCGATTAAATTATATAATAAAACATACTTAATCAAAATGCAAGCACATAAGTCAATATATTATATAAAAATTATGATACGTTGTATCTTATTGTGTTTATGAATTTTATTTAGATATATTTAAAGTTAATTTTGTTTGTAAACTAGGTGCTTCATTTTCTCAGCAGCGCCAAAGGTGAACTGACAGATAATAGCATCTTTCATTAAAACGGCCTATTGCATCCTTTGTTTATGATAAAAAAAAATACCTATATAAATTATTGTGTTTCTGATGCTTCATTGTATAGGCTGAAATATGTATACAGATAATACATCTCTTCCTTTACATTCTGTTTCTATATACTTGGGAGAAATGTATACAGATTGTTCTTTGCGTATACGATTACCTACGATAATGTTCTGTTGCAGCGGCTTGTGCCATATATTACCACGTAGGTATTTAACCAAAAATAAATAGAACATGCACATTATCAGAGAATTTATCGTTTTGATACATACAATTTATTAAACGCTATCGGAATCAGGAGCAGGCAGGCAATGGGGTAGAAATGAAAAATCATTTGTGCGAAATCGTTTGTGGAGACAAAGGATTTATATTTCAGTTTTTAAAACATTTAATTCTTATGAAATTTAACCTCGAGATCAATGTTTTTGTCCCTGTCTACTCGTACTCTCGAAAAAGAGGTATTTATCTATATTTAACTCTCACAGTGTTGTCTGTTGTGAGACTTCTTTCTTCTTGTGTGGAAACTAGTAACAAATTAATTTAAGATGCTAATTTCGTAGAATTTATCCAGAATTTTTTAAATTCTTTGGTCTGCATCGGATGCCAGCTTTCCTAAAATATCTATAATTTCCTGCTTTCGTGACTAAATTTCGTGAGTTAGTTATTAAGTGAGAATACAGATTGAAGAGTTCAATGGCGAAGGCCGAAGTCACAGAAGAGGTAGGAGATATTATACTTTATAACGAAGCTGAACACTGGATAAGATTCTAAAGTTGTCGAAGTAAAATTCTGAACTTGCCAAACTCTCTTGAAACTTGAAGTAAACCTTGTTAAAAAGTTGCAAATAACTCTACAAGCTATAAGAATATTCTTGTGGGTTTTTTGTATAACTGCACAAACAGTAAGTTTTTTTTTTAAACTTTATTTTTTCTTTTCTTTGATATTGAGTGTAAATAATTAGTAGCTGATTTTAAGGTCCGCCCACAGACATTTGCTGCGGCGATGCAACCGGCGACCCGTTTAATGATTGAAGAAATTGTATAGAAAGCTTGGTGGATTATACGAGTATATAGAAAATATGGTTTTTTAGGTGGTAGACCTTATAAAGTTCACCTGAGGAAGTATCACCGCTGTCCTCATAACCTACCACGACGCAAGTCTTGTAGCAAGGACACACTATATTTGAGGCGACTATCCCAGTCCTCGTGAGTAGCAACGCCTCCACGTATGATCTCAGTTAGGACTTCACTCCTATTTTATGCTCGTTTGCTGCTCATAAACTATAAAAAAATGCAAAGCTATACTATTGCATCTAGATATTATATTTATATACATTATCAGAAATTGTATTAATTGTAATTATTCGCCATAAATTATTATTCTATCGCTGTAATCAAACTGCCTGACAAGACTGTTGACGATTTAACAAGTAAATTAGATTATTCAAAATCTCTAATGAAGGTGTTATGCCGCCTTTTGCCATGAACAGTCAAGGACATAAGTTACACGCTACTGTATACTCTAACTTATATTTCATATACTGAGTAGGTATACGAAGCTTCTTGAGTAAAACGAGGACATTGCTGTCGGTTGTGCGTACACCAAAGATAAATTCACGTACCTGCGATTAAGGGGTGCGTGATATCGGTGGATACTAAGCGATTTGGGTCAAAGCTAAGGGTGAGTTACAATTATGCATGTAGGTGAATATTATTATGTTGATATAAGAACCTTAACAAAATGTTACCGAAGAACCGAAAACCGCACAGT
>DWQK01000403.1:0-21486 GCA_018231225.1 Noctuana stator
AACTAAAAAAAAAAAAAAAAAAAAAAAAAAAAAGTTTGAAACAAACAGTAAGTCAGGAAGTAATAAAAAATAAACGAAACATTGTCTTCTGTTTTGTTGTTTTTAAATAAGTGTGATGAAACAAGCCTATCTTGCAATAAATAAGTCAAAAAGAAGTTTATTGGAAAACACACAAACATGGATGTCGAGTCTTCAATGTCTTCATGTGATGTTGTAGTAATGGCAGGAACATCGCAGGCAGAAGTGGATAAAGGTAACCAAACATTACTCCCGAAATTTCATATTACTCATAATAAACAGAGCTCTTATCCGAGCTTAAACTCCTTTTATTTGTGTCTGTATTCATTAGTGTTTTTTTCTGTAAGGCAGCACTTTCTCCACTGTACTAAGATTTTGAATATCTTATTATTTTCTTATATTTACCACACCTTTCTTTTGTTAACTTAATTTTTAATGAAATAAGGACAATAACTAAATTGCTAAACAATATCTACTTTTCTATGCAATTGGCTATAATTTAACAGATACTTTATGATTACTTTCATAAACTTAGAGGAAATGGATCTTGAAAAAATATTCTTATCTATTTCAGATAAACCAATCCTGCAGTTCCTGAAACGTCTATTAATTGTGAACAATAGTTCACAAAATACAGTTTTAACCAATGCACAAATAGAGGAGATATTATCCCAAGAATTCGCATTTAACTTGTCAAAGTTACATGAACTGGAAATTGATATATATGTGAATGTTTTAAAAAAATACTTAAAAGATTGGCCAAAATGGGATGAATTTGACCAGGCAATAAAAATGATACTACTTAAAGACAATAAAGAAATATTAGAAAATGAATTAAAAATAAGACACAAAGAAATAAAGAAGTTTCTTAAAACAAAATTGGAGGCTGTGAAAACGATAAGTTCTGAACCGGTTATGAAAGCTAAAGGCTTGATGAATAAAACAGCCAAAGTTCAGGACAAAGGAACATCTGATTGTAAAAGTATAGTGCTCGAAGTTAAAGCTACACGAGAGCAGTTGAAACAATTAATATACAGATACCCACATCCTTCATACAAGGGTACTATTTTTAACGCCAAAAATGTTGCACCAAGCCAAATTAAATTAAACACATTGAGTTTAGAAGCAATACTTAATTGGTGGTCAGTAAGAATAGTGCTAAGCTTGCAATGGTTGCCAAATATGACGTTTGTATTTTTAAAACGAGAAACCTCTCATGAGTCAAACTTTTTGCTTGTGAACAAAAAGATTCGGAAAGGACACAAAACTTTCGTTAAGTTGAACAATGAAATTCAAATTAAAGACACAAAGAAAGCAAGCCGAGTGCCAACAAATCAAATTATTGGAAGTTTAGAAGCTCTTAGTAATGTACACCCAGAATCCGCTGTGGAAGGACTGGAAACAATCATAAACGTTCTGAAAAAAGATATTTCACGGATGGACTTCTGTGCAGCCCCAGCAGAATATAGGCGGTATTTAAGCAAATATCCTTATGTAAGATATTTATATACTGATGTCGAAAATCCTAAGACAGCTGACAAAGCTAGGTACGATATTCAGATGCAGGAAACATTGCATCCGATGCACAGGTTTTCAATAGGACGAGTGACTGGTGGTAAACTTGATACAAACTTACCTCCGCAGTGGTTAAAGGTGGTATGTGTATCATGCTCGCTGCAGTTTGACAGTCCCACCTTGGCTACGGAGTTAATTCATCACTTCAATGAATACCACCAGTCAGAACCAGACTGGCAATGTACATCCTGTCAAAAGAGTTTTACGATGTCTTACTTGGCTGAAAATTGGTGGGAACATAATTGCTATTCGGAGGCAAATGAATAGTAATAAATAAACAATACTGATGTGCACCTACTAGATATTGCACGAGATACTAAAAATTGGAAACTAGATAGATTTCACAATAGTGAATCATGAACTTACATTGTGAATTAGTCATGAATATACAACATACGAGTATATTATGTAACACTTCTTTAGACCTAAATGACTATGTTGCTATGGCTAGACATCGTCAGTCGCTAATATTATTATACCTACTTACTTACCTATATTATATTGTAATTAATTAGGTAATAGATATTTTACAAAGTAATTCATTTTCTTTTATATCCTTTTTTACCTTTTTGAATACAAACAGTGAATTCATGTATACGCGGACGAAATCGCGAGCATAGGATGGTCTATACTAGGTATAATAATCACCAAAAAAGTGCCTACTTTCAAAACCTATACTGTTAGAATGGGACAGTGAAAAAAAAACATGTATGAGTTGCCATTATTAAAAAAAATTTGGATATATTTATTTTCTATTACTTAATACTATCATAATACCTATATTGCGTTTTGTTTCTGTAAGGCGCACTTCCCCGATTTCTAGGAAAAGACGCTTATAATGAGCGGTTATTTTATTGTAAATTAATTTTTTTTAATCACATTAATTTAAATTGCAATAATTTAGGTAGGTATTTTATTTCAACAAGATAAGATAGGTTCCTACATACGAGTACGTTGCGACCTTCTTTGGTAGGTACATTTTTAAATGAATTTTGTTTAAATTTTTTATCTAGTTTTAATTTGTTGGCAGTAAGCGTGTTAAATAAAAAGATCTAAATAATGTAATCACACGACCAAAATATAACGTTTAGGTTTAATTTTTTGTAAAAAAAACATTAAGACACACATCACTCGGCACTTCCAAGTACCCGCTCAAAGTTTGACGATCCGCGTGGTGTAGTGGTTACCATGCTAATGCACTATTCGAAGAGTGCTGGGTTTGCTCCCTGGAGAGGCCGAAATTTAAAATATGAATTTTCTGGGTGTTTATGTAATTGTCTTTGTGTTTGTCCATGGTACCCACGACACAGGAAATCTTACTGGGGCTGTGAATGTGAAGAGTTATTTATTTACGTAAAATGACTATACCTAACTTTGATACAGGCACAGCTACAATATATCTGTATAAGCTTATGAATGAGTCATTGCAATAGCAAACACCGCATCCGAATTCATCAAATGAATGCGTGTGCGTTTGTTGCGTTCGCATTCTATAGACTCAAGATACTCGTATGTATAATCTATTGCGTCTACTATTGAATAAGAATGCGCCATTAGAACGTATTATTCAAACGTTAGTTTAGTTCGGTAGGTTATACCTACTATTTAGGGGCATTGGTAGTCAGTTTGCATACTACCATATACAAATAACAATACATGATGATCCTAACAGAACTGGTAACCTATATAATTAGTATACCTATCTGTTCCATTCGAGTAGACTAGATCTAGGTCCTCAGTAAAGTATCTGCCTTCGTCGGAAAGCTGTGCAATTTGATGAGTGTAGTAACTCTTAAATAATAATGTCTAGTAACTCTTAAATAATAATGTCTAACAATGTACTCTGTCTGTAGTAACTGGAGTGGTAGGTGTTTCGAACCTACATAATAAAATATTTTGTTCTTGCAACATGCTTGTTACTCCATTTGACGGCCCGTATAGTGTAGTGGTTACCAAACCGGTCCAAAATTTCAGAGATGGGTTCAATTCTCGGCGGAGCAGAAATTTAAATGATGAAGTTAGTTTTCTATTCTCGGTCTGGGTGTTTGTGTGTCCAAGGCACCCACGACACAGGGAATCCTAGTGTGGGGCTGTAAGTTTGAAGCGTTATCGTTACTATCCACTATCAGACCCTGAAAATCTTTTATTTAATTTCAAAGGTATTGAAAAAAATTTAACAACTTAATTTTCTTAACGGTTGTTCATTTTTTTACGAAAAATATATTTTTCAGTTTTTACTTTTTATTCATTTTTCCATAACTTTACAAATATGTCCATGAGTCATACGATAACTGATAAAAATAACCAATGTGTAGGTATTATTTAGCGATTAAGCGATACAAAAATTTGAGTTTGTAATTTATACCTACGTTATTAGTTATGTAGGTACATACATAATGTTTTTAGAAATATACATTTGTGGCTGATTTTTAAACAGTTAAGTACTCGTGATAAATTATACTTTAAATTCCATTCAATTTCTTACATCTGTATTGTAACAAGTCATCACATAACATCAACCATCGATGTCGAGCTGATTCATACACGAAGCTTCCGTCAAAGGATGTCATGTAAAACTAAAACTTCATTTCGAAACAGCTAGTAAACGAGACACGAAACAAACACAAAACCTTGCATGTTTACTTTCGGAAAGTTGAATAGCTAAATCTTAGTCACAGCGCAGTAAAGTAGTACAATTTACATAGATAAACTGAATGTGTTCACGTAACCGTAACCTGACGTTTCTCATATAACAGGCAACAGCACAGCACAATTTTATTGTTCCCCACTCACAATACCCAATGGGAGCTCAGCGTCTCCTAAACAATATTATTTCCTGCTACACCCAGGATTCTATTTAATGCTGACTTGGTTTCACTGTTAAAATGTAAAAATATTGGCGCAATAGGCACCTACTTCCAGCATGAAATCGATCTCATTATATTTTTATCACAGATATCTATCTGCCTTCTGTCTACTACCTACGATTGCACTATTTATATTATGCGTATAATTTACTCTTACACTGGGTGGAGCTACAAAGAGCTGCATAATATAATAATTATTATATTATGTATGCATAAAGTAAGAGTACATGAATACCTACATATTAACCAAGCCACTGAAGTCAATATTAAGTGTTTACATTCTAGACAAATTTCATTTATTAATGAAACTTCTGAAGCTCTATCTCTCACTGAACATCTAAGCAGGGGAGTACCTACTTAGGGGTACATGCGGGCGGCTCCTGAAAGGGTCACCTACAATCGATAAATAACAATTTTAAAAATTAAAATATACCATTAGAAACCTATAAATATCAAACAATCAGGTTCCTTACCTTTTTAGTTTTAAATTGTCATGTTGTCTTGTTTAAATTATTGTTATTCTATTATTATTATCAAATATTTCTAGAAAATTTAACCTACAGTAGGGATAGTTTTAGTAAAAATCTATTGTTAACAAGCTCGTTTCGAATTTTTATTTATGTAAATTTGCAGATATAATAATACAAATCAAGTTAAATAATATAGGTACTATATATAACTGGTTTCGAGGTCACTGTCATACCGCCTCCTAAAATGTTAGGTTACCTACGTTATATTTCACTTTTTAGCCAAAACTACACACAGTATGTTATTGTGAATGGTTGTAGCCTCAACGTCCACATGTCATGTCACAATAATGGTCGCATGTGGATCTTTGTAGGGATGTAAAAAAAGGGGCTGAAAATGTATTCTTCGATTCGTTATAATTATTCGTCTACATTATTCTGGACTGATCTAGAACGTTCTCGATTAGTCCAGAATCTAAAATATTCCGGATCGATCTATAAACTTTGAGAACAATCTGGAAAGCTCTAAAATAACTGTTTTAAATCAGCTGCAATGTTTTAAGTGATCATATTTAAATGGTTTAAATAAGTTAAAAATAATTTAGATTGTTAGGTACCTATAGGATATTTTGGATAATTTTAGTAGCTTGAAGATATGGAAAGTTATATAATTTAAAAAATGTTTTTAATACATAACGAAACGATTTTAATTAGTCAAGAACTTTCGGAACTGTTCTCAAAATTTCTTAATAATCTTGAAAATTATATGAGATTATATATAATATTTACATATTATTTATTACGACTATTAATACCTACTCAAAATTTTACACGAACTGAGTCGGCTGGTAGAAAATGCCACTAAGCCTGTTTGTTCATTGTAATTATTTTACAATAAAGAATTAATAAAATTTAAAAAAATCTATTTAATTAGAATACATAAGATACCTGAAATGTAATATATAATTAAATGTGTATTAAGATTAAATAAATTGAAATTTTGAAATTGTTTTTATAAAATAAAGAAAAAAAATTTAAAATGCCATAGAAAACAGTAATTTTTTTAGTCCAACGAAAATCATATCAAGTAATAATGTAATTGCCTTAATTACAAATCAATAATTGTATAACTTGAAAAAAAAACAGCGAAGCAGATGTTTGCAGCTAGTTGTAATATAAAAAGGCAGTCTCGGAAATGTGGCATTACAAATACTGTCTTATTTCTATGTTTACATAATGAGATTTTTTTGTGATAGTGATAAAAGACAAACTTAATCTATGTGAACATACTACGACCTGAATGGCTACAGTGTGCATGCATGACTCATCAGGTTCTTCACATCCTAGGTGATTTTAAGTGCACTCCTATGTCAACTAATAAATTCCTAAACAAGAAATGTGACAAAACCTATATTGTCTATATGTCATCATACATCACAATTTTTTACTAAAGCTAATCTGTACAGTTTGGATTTAAGACAATCATCATTAATGCCAATCACTATGCACATCTATTACCAAGCTACTTTTGAGCAGCAGGTGTATTATATACATTGCTACCAATAACTGGGACAATCAATCTATCTATTAATCTGCATTATCCAATAGTTGCACACAATTTTCATCCTGGTATTAAGGATTGCTAACTAAACAATCTAGATACAAATTAGACTATTCACAATCAAATAGATAAATAAATTTCAATTAACATAAACACTGAAATACTTAGTAAGTTGACACTAATGATTTCATGAATGCATTTACATTCACACAGACAGAGAGCTATTTAAATTACTCATCAGACTCATCATCTTCCTTCGGCATGGTCTTCAACCAAGGGTGCTGCAGGCACTCATATGCAGTAGCCCGCCTATTGGGATCAAAGTCTAACATAGGTTTCAAAAAATCTGCAAATTCTTCTGCATCCACTTGACTCCACTCATATTTTTCAGTGAGTACTGAAACCAGACCCCAGGGTTTCAAGCCAGTTATGTTTCTTAATTCACCTTTCTTATTAAAGAATGCCTTGGAATACTTTCCAGATGCTGCAATCCTTTTTGGAATGTCACCAAGGAGTTCAATAATGTGAGCGAGATGATCCTCATCCCGACTGTAACCATCACCAGAATGTGGTTCAAATAGGTAGTCTCCCGTGGCCAACTCAAAAGCCATGCAGGCAGTACTCCAGATGTCAGCAGATGTTCCATATCCCGCACTTAGCAGCACTTCCAGAGAGCGATATTGCCTAGTTTGAATATCTTCAGTAAAATGCCTATGCACCCAGCAAGCATTGCCTAGGTCAGCAATTTTAACTTCTAAATCACACACATCAAATGCAGGATCAGATATTTTATCTGTGTTTAGTTTAGTGTCAGATATAAAAGAAGGTGGGGTGTCTATCATCTCCCCTTCGGACATAGGAGTACTTACATCATCACCGCAACCATAATTCTTGCTCCTTACCTGGACAGCGTCAGCATCAGTGTCAAATGCTTCATCATCAGCACGCTGACCATCAATGCAGCCATTAACAGTTGCATCATTCTCAGAGCGAGTTGTTTCTATGACACTAGCCTCTTCCGGAGTCTGGGGATCATCATCATTATCTTGAGACATTGGAGCCGACTCACTATTATTATCTACCTTTTTTTGTTCTTCTATTTCCTCTATTTGTTCCATTTGCTTCTTAAGTAACATTGACTGACGTTTAGCTTTTTTCTTTAACTTTTTCTTTTTGTTTCTACTCATCTTGCCTGTGACCACTTGTTCTTGAAATTCCTTTGGAGCAGTACTTATCAATGAATGGGGTAATCTGAGCCCTAGAGAATGCAGCTCAGTGGCCTCAGCAGCCAACTTACGTATGTATGCTTCATCTACACACACCAACACATTCTCAGGTTTGATATCAGTGTGTATTATCTTGCATTTGGAATGAAGGTAATCTAAACCTTCCAATACCTGACGTATAATTGTTTTGACATTTTCTCGAGGAATGCCTCTGTAATTAGACTTGAGAATCAACTTTAAAAGATGGTGACCAAGGACTTCGAACACCATGCACACATGAGTTCCATTCACACCTGTTATTTTAAAGTCGTTAAGCAATTGAACCGTTTTATTTCTCTTAGGATCGGCAGGATCGCTATCACGAACCGCCTTCAAAATTTTGATTTCGTCTAAGGCAGTTTCCGTGAAATGCGGCGCGGATTTGACAACTTTGAGGGCCACAAACCTTTTGTCGACGAGATCCCAACACAGCCACACGGTAGAGAAGTGGCCCCAACCCAACTTCCTAGTGACGTGGTAGCGATTTAGGAATAAGTCCCCGATTTTGACAGGATGGTATCCACCCTTGCAGTAGTCCGCACTGTCTTCTTGTTCTTCGTCGTCGCTGGCGTACTGTTCATCCTCGTCCTCCTCAATCGTCTCATTAGAAGAACTATGTGTCGGCTCGAGGCGATTTTGATTCTGATTGCGCAGCCCATTTCCTTGTCCAGCAGCGCCGTGATCATCCTCACGATTTTTCTTCTTTCCCAGTTTATGTCGTTTCTTTTTCGCCTGAATGGCGAGGACTCTTCTATTTACATCTGATTTAGAACTCATTTAGTAAATTAAAACTCTCTCAACAACTTGGGATATATAAAAATTTTAACTTTTCATCTCAATCTTTTTGTTTGAGTATGGCGGCCGGTTGCAGACAGAACAAAATGCGCTCGAACAGGGGATACTCCAGTATTGCCATCATCTCTATGATCATAACCAATCATTTGGCTACCGAAGTATTTTATTATCTGTATTCTGTTTCAATTCATTAAAATTATTATGTATTATACGCCTATACAATTTTAAAATGATAAAAGTCGTATATAATTATTATAAAACTACCGAAAAGCAAAAGAAACTTTATGAAATGATTGTTTATAAAAAGAACTTTGTTAGTTAGATAGTTGACACCGACGGCGATTGTTTGATTGATTGAATGATTTTTTTACGTCTCACGTCGCGTCGCTTTTATTTAGACATTAGAATTGTTTTAAGCGCGTTGTAGTATCAACCATTGATTTTTTATCCTGACCAACCCAGGTGCTGTAGCGTACACAATTTAGGTAGGTAGGTACATAACAGTCTCATACTATGCAAAGATGATTAATGATATTGTACATAACTAGCTGTGCCCTGCGATTTCACCCGCGTTAAGAATTGTAACGTAATGCTTGATAGCCTATAACCTTCCTCATGAATGTAGCTATCATACACAATTAAAATTTTTTAAATCCGTCTTGTTGTTCCAGAGGTTAGCGCGTTCAAACAAACAAATAAACAAACAAAGAAACTCTTCAGCTTTATATTATTAGTATAGTTTCTTCGGAATAAGCTATGCCCGTCTTAACTATAGCAAATTATTATTTAATATCTACAACTGTGATAACTTATTCCAAGGTTCACCTTTAAAATTAATTGAATGTCGTGCTATCAATAATCGATTTTGTAATTAAAGATCTTAACACAAAACAATTTTACCTATATGAATTGAAGATTAAATTAAATAGAATTGTATAAACATACCCTTCGGTCACTTCAATTAAATATTAACGATACTGACTATGCGGAAACTTAAATATAGGTGACATTAAGTCAAAATGTTGCAATGTCTGCCCATACTCCTTTATGAGGGAATTTTGTTAATTTCACTTACACCACACACAGATCATTTTTATGATCGAAAACTTATACACACCTATACATGCTTCTAAGTCCTGAATTTCTAAAAATCCTTTCCTAGTGCTCACTTACATCATGACAGGAACCCCTGTACCAAATTTCAAGTTTCTAGGTAAAGTGGCTTCGGCTGTGCGTTGATATATAAGTCAGTGAGTCAGATTTGCCTTTAACTTGTATTTAATTAAGATGTTTGTAACATTTTATACCACTATTTATTCAACGAAACACAAAATAATTTACATCTAATAAACAATATAAACATATTACATATCAAAAATATTTACAAAACTATAAATAAGTAGCTTTGCCACGCGGTTTTACCCGCGTTAAGAATAGTAACGTAATGTTTGATAGCCTGTAACTATAAAAAGAATTTTTCAAATCCGACTTGTAGTTCCAGAGATTAGAGATTTATATATTAGTATAGATAATTATAAAAGAAAATTTCTTCTAATATATATTCTATATTTCTTTTTATTGATAACGGTTGAATTTCCACACATAGGCCGTTCTAGTATTTGCAAAAGCTCTGGTAAAGCAGGCTAATTACGCGTGATGCGATTACAATGTTTAATTGGGCTACCGGTATTACGTGCTACGTGCTACATTAAAATATCGTTGATCGGTTCTGATATACACATAGATTTTATCGACAATGATAAGAATAGAGTGTAAGGATATTTTACTTATACCTACTAATATTAAAAGAAGACGATTATAAAACTCCAAAACCTTTCAAAAATACAACTCAGAATCAGAATATTATCGTCAATTTGTTTTTGGTCAAATTCAAACTCAATATATCATAGCTAATGGAAGTTACAGTAGAAAAATGTCATGTTTAAAATTTCAGCGCATTATAATAACCCAATGCCTCGAGTGTATAATGGAGGGTTTAATAAAAAAACTTTATTTTTTTTAAAGTAACATTAAAATACCTACATATCCTTCTTTACTCATTTACTCGCGCTACACTCCATAGAGTTTTGTTTTGATAGACATACTTACCTACCTACCTATTATTATTGTATTACGAAATTATTTATCAAAAACTAGATAATACCTACTATTAGATAGATTGCTGTTAATGATTGATAATATAATAATAATGTAACGATTTAGAACCCGGAAGGACTAAGTCACTTTGCGAAAATAAAAAACGGCTATTGTAATAAAAAAAAAGTCATGAAAAAATATTATTTTGAATCATATTAAGTACTTATACATTAAATTAATCAAGTAACTCAAATAACATTTAGTATTGATTATCAACGTGGTTCCGATATGTTTTAAAGGAGCCATAAACATTGAGGAGAATTATAAATAAGCATAGAGACAGTCTGGCATCTGGAAGTTTATACGAAAGTCCTATATTTTAATGTTAGAAACTCGAAATTAGAGTAACCAGTATTTAGAGTAATAAGTACAAATAAATCTTGCAAAGTTAGAAAAGTCCCATTTTACATCGCGATCGAATAAAGCAAAATAAAGTTAAACAGCATTTAAATATAGCTAAGAACAATTTCAACGAATTCAACGAACATACAATATTAATTGGTATATTGTGTTGTAAACATTTTTCGATTAATTATTATAATTTAGCATTTGGTAAGAAGGCCAGCACTTCTGGATATATTCCTACTACCTACTGTATTTAATTATTATAATTTAATTTTTATAAATCCTAATTTTTTATTTTTTTTATCCTAATTTTAATTTTTTATAGTCTAAAGAATAAAGGTATCAATAAGTAGGTAGACGATATTGAAATTTTCGGCAGCAAAACACATTGACAACATCTGACAATGAATGTACGTTAAATTCATTACACCTACCTGCTTATAAAATGTTGGCGCATCAAAATATCCTTCTGGTGAATCCGTAACAACGCAGTAGGGAGAGGAACATACATTGCGAAGACCTCTCAGCGATATCAGTGTGAGCAACGAAACTACAGTGGTCAAAACGACGAGGTCCGGGTCGTATAGCGTTATGTCTAGAATATTCCAAACGCCCCTGCAGGCTCCGACGTTGATAATGCCAGCGAAGCAAGTAAACACCCTTGTAAATACGTAGTACATCCAACCAATCTCTGGATTCAGCCATCTACCGAAGAAGTCTTGGAACACACACAGTAGAAGACCGACGCAGGATCCGCAAATGGCTGTAAACATCGCGCTCCAAAGCGGGTAATCTGGTAAGATGTAAAGATCCATCAAGCTCCAAGCAGATTTCCAGTAGATCATGACCAAAGGTCCGATGATGAAGCCAGAAAACAACAGGTCGAATAGCTCTAAGATGGCTTCTTGAGCCCGAGGTTCGATTGCGATTTTACATAGCACGTCGCGTACCACCCTCCCTCGCATTTTGAAAGCCCACTAACGAGGTGCTTGCTTTCTGTAGACTCTCTCAGTATTTATACAAAATTATCGATTAGAATTTATTGTATTCTACTCTATCAGAGATTTTTAATACATAGATATCGTTCTATCCAAATTTCTGTTTGTATTTCAGCAGTGAGTCGTTTCAGGCACTCCGCTGGAGACGATCGTGTCAAGCCGATGCGAAAATACAGTCAAGAGTGAAAGGGTCCGCACTTTTGAAAAAACTCAAAATGTCAAAAATCTCCTTATGCGCCACAACTACACAAAAACTAGCCATTCACAATTTGGTACGTTCGTACCTAATTTTGAGGATAAATAAAGATCTTCGCGGTTTGATCACAATTAGAGAATATAACGTGTGCTAGTGCCATATACACGATCAAAGATGATTTAAATATTTTTTTATGGACGTGATAGTTTACAATTTAGCGCAGATTAAAAATAATACTATTAGCGCACCCAATTGAAAGCGATCAGGATTCCCCTGTAATGAATATTCGTACACGACAAATCGTTTATATATGCAGAGAAAGGCAGATATATCAAGATAGCGCTACCCTTTTATCCGTAAAGACTACGATTCAATGTAGGTAAATATATTTTTGTATATAAACAGAGATAACAAACAGTGTAATTTTAGAATTTTTCGAATACGTTACATAATTAAACCAATAATGAAAGTTAAGGCGAAAACAATTTTTAAAAACTCCTTAAAGAATTCCAAAAAATATACGTGTAGCAGCAAATGTTTCCAAAAAGATCTGAAACAATATGAACATTAGCAGATTATTTTCTTATTCGTCATAAGAACAATGAAACAATTAAATCAATTGTAATAAATAATTGACCTCAATAGACAATTTCTTTTTTTTTCCAACCTTTTTTTTTTAATTTTTTAACATTTTTTTAAGACATAAAAATTGAGCGACTGACAGTTATTTACTGCCGAGTAATATAACTGGGTAATCATTTTAAAGAAGTAGATACCAACAGTTGTTTCCGCCGGCTATTTTCTCCCGGTAGCCATAATCAAAGGGCGCCTAAAACCAATGTGTCGATTTATTTATAATTTTTACAGAGAATAAAAATGATTTTATTTATGTTTAATAAACATATAACCAAACGTATAACCTACGAATATCTATAAATAGAGCTTTATTAGTATGAAGACTGTGGAGACATTATGAATAAAACATTGTCTTTCTTTCTTTTAGTTAATTACTGGATCCTTGATGATAACGAGGACGCGATGAAGCCTTCTAAAAATTTATGTTTATGAATTACGAGTAAGTCATTACTATTTATTACCTTTATTGTAAAACCTTAAACAGAGAGAGGGTAGATCCAGTTTCTACAACAACGGATATCCTAGCGTAGGAACTAGTGCTAAATAACAATTTTTAGCCTGCCAATAAAAATCTTTCACATCATTTCACCTTAAACAAAAGGTACTTAATACCAGACGGCATTCTCTAACAGTCAACCTGTGGTGCAGCAACGCTGGTGGTATACTATGTGATTATTTCTATTATATTATTTTACTGATTCTAAGACAAGAGGTGGCTGTCTATCTTCTATACGTATAAAAGGCTTTGTCCTAAAAGATTGACTGCCGAATCAACGCACTGCCTAAACTGCTGATTGTAGAGACCTTAAACTTGGAAAACGTGTTCTATGTATGACGTAGGCATTCGATAAGAAAGGATTTTCCGAAATTCTAGACCTTAGGGGGATAAAACCGGGGATAAATTTGTATGGGACAACGTAATTCCTTGGTCCAATCGTTCTACAAATCTATTCAATAAATCTATTAAGTTAATATCATATCAGTGTAGGTACTTGGCCATCGTGGTGGACTTTGCTCATATCATATTCCTTTTGGTCATAAGGTGTGACCAACTGAGACAATGATGTGGTGCCGACCAATCAAACGTTGTTGATTAAGTGGTTTGATGTTATTTGCCTGTAATAACATTTGTTTTTTTGCTACCAATACAGTGATTTTAATCTGTAATGACTAATATTTATTTTATAAAGGTGTGATATATAAATAACAGTTCTTAACAATTTTTGTTTGCTTGTTTTTTATAATGCTGATACTAAATACATTACAGAAAAACTCTGAACCTTCCTCTTCAATCACTCTATCTATCAGAAAAAACCGTATCAAAATCCGCTGTGTAGTTTTAAAGATTTAAGCATACGTAGGGACAGAGAAAGCGACTTTGTTGTATACTATGTAGTGACTAGCTGACCCAGTGAATTTCATACCGCCTCAAAATCAGTAAATTAAATACATAATAAACTTTTCTCTCTACTCACTGTATCTATTGCTGAAAACAGCTTTGAAATTCATTGAATAGTTTAAAAGATCTAAGCGAATGTAAATAGATATAAGATTTTTAACTTTAGTATCTATAAAAAATTGCGGCTAGAATTCTGATACCAAAAATCAGTAATATACCTTTTGTAACTTCAACATACAATTTCTATGTTAGAGGCATAAACCCATATCTCCACAATCCGTTAGGACAGCGTTAGACAGAATTAGGACAATGTGCCTCCTGCCTTTCTGAAGTCGGTTAAAAAGATAAGGAAATCGGTTGTCATTGAAAGATGTATGTACAATTTATGTTGTGATCATAACCGTATTTCTGGCATGCAATATTTTGTGCCGTCTATTTTTATCTTTAAGATAATCTATGTTATAAGATAATAGTTAGTAAATATGGACATGAAACATGGAATTATTATACTAGAAATTATTATACTAGAAAAAAAAATGCAAAAGTATTATGAGTCAGACCACTAATCTAATCGAATATCTTTAAACGAGCAATTCTTATATTCTTAATTATAGAACTTTATAGTTTTCATAATTATCGCCCCTTTAGGGGTTGAAGTACTAAATATCTACACAATTACAAATCTTAAACGTTTTGTTAGTCACGCCTTTAGTGTCATATAATCTCAACAATCTGAAAGCTTAATCAAAATCCGTTCAGTCGTATCGGAATCTTTTTGAAACAATCAAACGCCGACAGATAGTCAAAAATCTAAGTCAAAAGGCAGATTGTCACAAGTAAAAAAAAGCCAAATTTCAAGTTTCTGTGCAGCAGCACATATATAGATAATTCGTCGACTAATTAACTTTTAACTTTAATTTTAATATCACAAGTGGACACTCCCATTTTATTTACGGAACAAGAGCCAGATGATAAGAAAAAGAAAAGAAAAAGATAACCGTATTGTGTCATAAATACAAAGTACAAATCGATATCAGACAAATCAGACGAGCTCTTGAGATCGGCTTACATGACGCTTAAGAGTCTTGAGCGTCATGTAAGCCGATATTGACCTAAAAAAGCCTAGTGCAAGTACCCTTTCCATCAAACATAATATATTATTATAGAATGCAATTTGTATGAATGAAATACAATTAATGACTCAACCTAATAAATAAATGTTATTAATGAGAGAGATTAGCGCATTCAAACAAACAAACAAACAAATTCTTCAGCTTTATATATTAGTATAGATTTTAAATTCTGTAGTGCTAGATTTATAAAAATAATTGTGAGTTAAATTGTCAACAACAAAAATATCTAAATTACTATTTCTAAAGCCTAAGATTACTTCAGAAGATTAATAGCTTCGTTATTACAGTCGAGAAATAATAATTTTATTACTTCTAAGCAGAAATTGGTATGATAGTGTATTGGAACTTTGTTCAGACTTCACTTACCTATAGATAACCAAGTTAACCGACATCTTTAAGTTCTGGAAGAATCTCGGAAGTAATAATGTAATTTAATAAATAATAATATAATCTTTAGCGCGCACTCGAACCCATCGCCGTACGTTAGCGTCTAAAGTAAAGCGCTTCTAGTTTAGTATCTTAGATTTATTGCGCGTTGTAACAGTAAATAATAAAATAATTAAATGCTGATAACAAAGGTATGAATATAAAACTTAATAACATGCTAACACATAATATCAAAGACTGTTGTATAAATCACTTTATTTACTTTGGTAACTGGTATCTCGTTTTATAGAGTTTCGTCATAAAATATCTTAATAATCTAACATGTTATCTTATTTTCGAGTCGTAATGGACTTTGTCATAGAATTCCTTGCACAGAAATCATCTATACCTATAGAAAAGACTTTTACACAGAATTCCTTGCACAGAACTGTTCTATAGCTGTAGAAAGGACTCCAATACAGAATTCCTTGAACATAAGTCTTCTATACGAGTAGCTATAGTAAGGACTGACGCAGAATTTGGCGCACAGGAGTCGTCTTTAGCTATAAGAATTCCTTGCACATAAGTCATCTATACCTATAAAATATAGAAAGGACTTTGTACATAGAATTGTTTGCTAGAAGACATCTAAAGTGATAGAAAGGACTTTGATACAGAATGGTTACACGATTTTATTTTATTTCACATTTTTAGTTTTAGACCAAAATCATCTATCCATTTAGTTTTCTTGTTAGAATTGTCGTGTCCTAATATTCTGTTTGGTAATCAAATTTTTTAAACGGGGTAATGTTGGGTTACGCGTATTAAACTGTTAAAACATGGTTTTAAGTTTTGACGTCATACGTTATTGGCTAGAAATCTCGTGTGTTATAAATATTGGCGAAATGTTACCGGACATATTTTTATTAAAAGTTTTTTTACGCCTTATTATAATTTATTGAAAAACTGCAACCTAGCCCGCACGCTCGTTTTGCTACTCATTAATGATGGAAGAAAAATAGAGTATCTAACCAAGTTCATTATTACACCCTACCTATTATGTTGAAAATTAGTCACGATTACTTGAGAAAACCCGTAAAAAAGGTCGTTTCACAAAAAATGCTGATACTGTATAAAATCGACAAATTCAAATTGATCTAATTTTTTTGACGTCAGTAAGTATTTAATGTCAGTCAGTATTTAATGAAAATCGGCAGATTTTACGATGCGAAGCACATTTTTGAACTTGTGACTTTTCCGATACTGATATTGATAATTATATTTATTAAGTTGTACAGATTGTCATTTTAAAATTAAAAATATAATTATTAAGTTGTTCAGTTAAAACGTTCTATTAAAAGTTTTTGTTAAGTAGATGAGTTTTGAGTTAATATGTATTTGCACGGGACACTTTAAATATCGACTAAGCCAAATTATAAGGCATAGTAAATGATTAACATCATCAACAGATCCTAAACGAGAGATATCGAAAATAACTCACCTTCGTGCTACGAAATGGCTCGACCTTTCATTTATCAACTTAATTTTTGTAGACTTCCTTTAATTTTTCTTTTAATGGAACCAAAATTACAAGACCTCAACGTTTAACTACATATTTACAAAGGTAAAGTTATCATTGTCCATAGTGCATTTATAGGCATCAATGTTTTTATTGCCTTATAGTGAAGAGATCTAGTTTACGAGCCACAAATTACCTAGTTCCGCATCAGAGGAACTGTGCACAAACAAATACTTCATATTAATATCTACTAAACATTCGTAGAGATGGCTTTGTCATTAGTTTAAATCATTTCCCATACTTTGGTCTACCTAGTATGTTGAATAACGTGACACAATTAATGCTAACAAAAATAATAATATACAAACAGTGCTATGTTTAAACAGAACTGATAAGTTCCGGTCGAGTTTGAGTGAATAGTTAGGCATTAGGAAGTTTTCGCAGTTCGATGACCAATCGATCAATTAGGGCAAAGATTTTAACCGTAAGCCTAATTCATGACGTGAAATTTCTTAAATTAGCATTGTTTACGTTATGTGGACCCTAATGCTTGTTTACAAGCGGACAGCGTCATGCTGTATGCACCAACCGTTCTGAACATAGTGGGGACTTCGAAGTAGTCCTGCGGCGCGTCGACTGCCACCGCGAAGGGTGCTGCACAGATGTTCCTCAAGGGGCGGAGAGCCGCCAGCGACAGAGTGGCGGCCGCCGTCGTGGACAGCAGAGTCCTGGCGCTATCGCCCGTACACTCATTGAGCAGATTCCACACACCCCGCCACGCCCCGACACAAGCAACCCCCGCCACACACGTATACAACCTCGAGAACACGTAGTAAGTCAATCTGCCGCGATCCGGCTTGAGATGCTTGCTCAACTGTGTCTGAAACACGCAAAACAACAGGTCACAGCACAGGCCGAACGCGGCGCACGCGGCCGCGCTGCTCACTTGGTGGTCGGTGAGCACGTACAGGTCCATGAGCGACCACGTCGATTTCCAGTAGGTGACGACGGCGGGCGCGACCACCACGCTCGCGAACACCACGTCTGCGAACTCGAGCAGGGCGGCGTGCGCGCGCGAGCCGCTCGCGAGAGTGTCGGCAAGCCCGGCGGTGCTTCCACGCATGTCTGATGGGCGAGTGTGCGATGTGCCCAGCCGCGGGTTCAGTACGCGACTACAGATTACGACTACTATATAATTGCATTATCATCGCGTCCCGCGCCGTGACGTACCCGACTTGTTTGCTGGGATGTACGCCGGTCTCCCTATCGTGCTTCGGAGGCGCCGTTCGCTTTCTCCTCGTTGGATTGTTTATGTGCCGAACGGTTGATAACATTCTGTTTATAAGTATTCGGGTTGAACACCCTCGCTGCTGAAGAGATTCGGCAAAGGTGAGTCGTGGTCCGGATGAATCCGGAAGAGAGGCAGTTTGTGTGGAAATTGTTTTCCGTTATGAGTGATTAGATAAGAGAGCTTAGGAAGGCGATAACAGAAAAAGCATCGCAAAATATTATCTTCTTCGATTGTACTCAATTGTAAACATTAAAGATAACGGTACGAAACTTTAATTTATGCAGATAGATAAAGATTCATAACAAGTAGTGAACTTCTTAAATCAAATTCCTTAACAAGGGACTCCCAGTAATCGTACTAGATTACTGGGCTCAACCGTGCTAAGTAAATTGCCTGACCCTCGGCGTAACACGCGCAATGGGCAGTAAATCATAACGTGGTGCCGTGTCGTTCCCTTCGACGCTTCCTTGCTATTGCTTGTTAAGCGTAAGTATTATGCCCTGACCCTGATCGTTACCCTCTTAATCCTTGACGCTGAGAGTCCTATTGATACCGGTTCTTAGTTAATCTATACTTTAAATAATAAATCTGTAGAGAGGTCAATTCTGTACATGAAATACTCGTATGTTTCCAAAATAACTATTAGGGGGTGATTAGGGATCGTACACTTTTCATCACGCTACAATCAATAGGATCAGAGCAGTGAAGGGAAATGTTGGGAAAAAAAATGTAACGCTGGTGAAACCGCGGGGTACAGCTAGTACTAAATATAAAATATACCCAAAGATCCTATTGCGAAGCCCGCTAAGCGGTCCGTCTTTTCGTTGTTACAGTTTTCTTTTCATTATCCATCGTAGTAAATAGACATTTTTTATGTTAACAATAATATAGGTATAAGAGCTTTCTGTTCTGTAACATTTTTTTTATATATAAGCAGTTTCAAGTTTCGTTAGCGTTTTCATGTTTATATTGTTTGAAGGTGAGATGGTCGTCCCAAATAACGTACCTATGCATCTTCCCCATCCAAAACACAAGATATGCTGGGCGACAGACGCCCCTGGGTGAACTACACCAGTTCTACCACGTAATACTTGAAATACCTATATCTTTGAAACATTATAATCTTACCTTCTTCTCAAATCTGGTGGTAAAGAGGTAAGTGGCTTCCTTTCCATCGGTGACGAGGAAGTAAGGAGATGCTAGGATATTCTTTGAAGAACGAAGGGCCGTGCTGCTTAAGTAGAAGATAAGTGTCAGCGCTGCTATGAGGACTGGCCTGTAGAAAACGATCAGATATTCGATTACCCTAAGATTAAAGTTCTAACCAAGCTATCTGGACTTGTGGAATTGCCATCCAATATAGACGTTCTTCACACTCATCTGTTTTAATTTACTGGTTTTCCTCTTAAGGATTATAAGTCGACTATGCATGGAGTTATTCGAAAAAGGCGATAAAACATGGACTTCTCTGGTTTTGCTCAAGTCTACAGGTGACGATAACCATTTTCTATGAGGGGAACCGTCTACTTATTTACTAGGTTTGCCTTCAACCCTTTTATGTCCCACCGCTGGGCACGGGTCCAATTACGATTGAAGCTACAACTCCAATCCCTCCGTACACATTTTAACTATGTATTTAGGTTTATGTAACATTATTAACTAACACAATTTAACATCAAGACTGTGGTCTGCAAGCTTGTTCGCTTCATTGGTAAAAAATAATTATTACTGACATCAATTAACGTACCTATGAGGATCTTTTTCATTAGGCAACAACGCCGCAACAAAGGCATCTAGGAGTCCCCAACCTCCCCTCCAGTGCATGATATCGGCTAATATGAAGATATACGTGTAAACTCTAGATAACAGACGCTCCCATAGCCAGCGGCCTGCTTTCCCGTCATTCCCCCATGCACCCTTTGAACGGGATAATAGTTGTGATCTGAAAAAGCTTAAAAAATTTTAGGCCTTCCAACAAAATTTCAGCGCTTATTGGGGTTGGTCCTTTAAACTCATTGAAGTATGTATTAGCTTTTTTCTAACGAATCAGCTCAATATCCATTTTTATAGCGCGTTACTTAAAATTTTCAAACAGATTTTCAACCCCAATTTGACTGCCTTGGGAGTTGATTTTTAAAAAACATTGAAAGATACATTTGTTCATTTCTAAGTTTTTATAGTGTAATCGGCGAATTGGCAGACAAACTTACAACCCCTGTTAAAGATATCTCCCTTTAAGGTAGAATGATCAAAAATCCCTTTAACAACTTTAAACTTTAACGTCATAAGTCAATTAGAGTTATATCAATTTGCTTTTATTTATAAGGATAGATAGAAGATAGATAATGATAATTATTTATCATCAATACTCACCTAGTTAACGCGAAACACACATGTATGACGATACCAAGGATGAAGCTTTGGGCGAAAGGGAACAGTTTCTCGTGAAGGTTCATGATTCCCCACGTGCCGCGCCACACGCTCACAACTTGTGGCGCCACCACAAAACATGAGAACACTGCGTCGCCTGCAAAAAGACAGACTTGTCGACCCGTGTGGTGTAATGGTTGGTTACCATGCCGGTCCATTAGAAGGGTCCTGGGTTGGATTCTGGGTGGGGTAGGGTTCTGTTTTCGATCTGTGTGCTTGTGTGACATACACAGGACACATAGACAGGATTGGGTGTGGGGATATGATACGAGTGTAAAGCGTTATTTTTTTTTAAACTTTCTCTGTAAGAGCGGGAAGGGTGCAATTGATATTCTTGGAGAGAAGGGAGCTAGCGTATTTTTTATTTTAAAAAAATGACATCACACTGATTAAATTTCTAATTAATTCTTCAGAAGCTACTATAATATATATAGATGAATATAACACACGAAGAGGACGACAAAATAA
>DWQK01000404.1:0-21472 GCA_018231225.1 Noctuana stator
CCAACTCGGCGATAATTAATGTGGAGTCGAGTCGAGCGAGCGGCGCCGGCAGCCTCGCCGCGCCGACAAAAAACCCGCTTCGACACAAAAACACCCGTCGCCCAAGCGAGACCGACCTATGCGCTAGAGAGGGACGACAACACCTACGTATTTCTGTGACGAGTTCTCGCTCGCCTCGAACGCTGTGCCGTGCAGTTATCGCGACTCGAGCCAAGTAGCGCTTTGATTTAAAACTCTACCAAATGCGCCCTTCTATACATCACATGACGTCTGACAGACCGCCGGAAACGCAGCGAGATGTCAGATTTGAAAAAAGGCGCGCATCGTTGATTACCAAAACAAAGACCAAAATAATTGAACCCTAATGGAAATTCAATGAGGGTGATCTAAAAATTCATGAAATGTATCAAAGTAACAGAATACGAGTGGAATTGATAATTTAGTTCGCAATCGTTTAAGCAAAAGCAATATCAGAAATTTGCTAATATACCTACCTAATTACCTACTGTTACAGAATCAAGGATTTCATTATAACTACGCAAATAGTACAGAAAATGTAGGATTTCTAAAAACAACATTACATTTTATATTTATCAAAGAGAAATATTTTATATATGTCAAAAGTAAACTTGAGTGACTAAACTATGATTATTCAAGTAATTACGTATGTAGGTAACTAAAAACTAACAAACTTTAACTCAAAACTTCGGTACAAGTTTTTATGTTATGATATTACTATAACTATGAATGTAATAAACTATTTAAACGGTTTGAAATAGGTAACATTCAAACATCTTAAAAGAATTAAATATAAGGACGTCAAAAAATTCATATGTCTAAGTTCTACTATCCCTTCGTCATCCAAATGAAATTACACTGAACACAAAGACATAGCATAGTTTTCATAAATTAAATTCAACTTCCCAACTTGTGACAATAGCACAAAATGTTAAGTTAGCAACAAAAGACAATATTCATGTAACCATATTTTTTTTTTTTGTAATGCATTAGATGCACTCCACACAAGACTACAGTTATAAAATAGAAACTCACCTGAAAATCACTCCACATCTTCATGGGGATACACCATAGTTCCGATACGAAAACATCACACGATCACGATAACAACTGTCAAAAGTGTCACAGCACGGCGTCACTCACAAACGTACAGTGCGGAGGCCGAGCGCAGACTGACTGAGGCAAGTGGCGGACGGTGGTGGCAGCGGCGCTGGCGGATACGACGTTTCGCCACCGAGGCGTTTAGCACTCGCATACATTCGGCCTCACTCGGCTGACGGCTGACTCGGCTCGGCCCGGCGCAGCGCCCACCTGCGACTCTCTTCCACGAACAACAAAACGAACCGACACTGCCAGCCCAGCACAATGCCGCACCAAACACCCGCCCCATCTACCCACTGCCTCCTGGAAATACCCAGCGTGTTTCAGCTACGAGCTGAAACACAACGGGCTTTGACTCGCATAAAACAACCCAAAACTCTACACTGTAGCTACGCCATTATGAAACATAATGGAAATTCTATTTCGTAATTAACTAATAAATACTTGTTTTTATATCCCAAGTAAGTATACTTACAATTACTACAACAAAAATATTAAACCTGGGGTTAAATAAACATTCCTAAATTACTTATTTCCTTGAAACTAACATCAATAGAAGTTCAGTAATATAATTAATAGTAAACTAAAATAGGTGTAATTTGACAAGTTTCTTATCAACTTTGATAATGAAAAACAATAGTAGTCTATTAAAGAGTGATAAGAAATGTGACAAAAAAGCTTTCTGAACAAAGTTTTGAGTGTGGGGCGCAACGGCCGCTACGTAGCAGGAAGTTCGTAGCAGTAAAACTTCGTAGCACTCTGTAGCGTGAAAGTTTTGATTTCAACGATTTGCGTTGCTGCGCAGAGGGCCGCGAGGCCGCTCTACTAGAGCTCTGGCCCTGCGCCCCGTATTAGGCAACACTGTTGGATTCTCCGCAAAGTTTTTATTACATTGCTGCTTTCATTCGAAGTGCGGCCTGTAAGAGGAAACGCTAAACACCGATGTATATTGTTCAGATTATGTAAACGTTTTATGTTATGGTTCTTAGATTTATCTGTTCACCCATCTTTCACGAGAGTGCGCTACTTGGCTTGTGAGCGACTACGCCCTTACCGAGTAAGGGGTACTCTCTGCCGATCAGCTCATGACAATACTATGTACGATCGTACCATTCCACGTGAAGTTCACTTCGGAGAAAAACCCCAGTCAGACACTGCAGCAATGTGACGGGCGCCGATCGATAACGCTGTCCACTTAGCGACACGACAAAAGCCGGGAAAACTCATTTGGCGGCAAATTTAAACTCGCTCTCCTCTTATCACAGCGTCACAATGGAAATGTTTCAAAGTATTCGTATTATACTGAAAATCGAATAAGTTAGTGCGCAGCATGAAGCTATAATTCGGTTAGTGATTATAAATACTCATTTTGCTTATCGCCATGACCAAGCACGTTTGATTAGTGCAAGTGGGCGAGTCTGAGCTAAATAAATAAGTGTCGATTTTTGTACTACACCTAACTGTGAGGTGAGCGCACTTGACACGCGATTCATACAATTATCTTAAATTTCATTAGTAAACAAAATATTTTTCTTTTCTTACATTGATATATAAAAAAAGATTTACATCGAGCGTTGGCAAAGTGTCTTCGATAAAAGAGTGCATTTTGCACTCATTATAATAGGAACGCGAACGTTTTAATTCGTGACGTCGAGAAGACTGTCAAATTCTTCTCGAATCATTTTCGGGGATCGGGAATAATTTTATCTTAAATTTTTTTTTTTGATGCGCTTTACCGCCACCATACTGAAGAACCGAGGACATTTAAACATAAAACTTATATGGAGCTGAGAATCAATATAATTCCAGTAAATAATTAATACAACATTTGATACTGAACAAAAATCTATCCCTTTAAAACAAGATTTTATTTTTCCTTGCTCAGTTATCAAGTGAGATTCACTAGAAAGCCTTATACACCGGTCTACGAGTATATTTATACGCGCAAGGTGCGCACGCGCATGTGTATGCCGCCATGTGCAGATCGCCCGGTGTCTCAGCGACATGACACATTTCGCGCGAACTTAACACGCTTAAGAAACTGAATCTATTAACTATCTTATTTATTAGCCTACTCAATACACTGCAATGGGGGAGGTAGCCTAACTTTACCATGGCACAATAAAATTATTGTTCTGCAGTCTAAATATACCTAATTATCATTTTACAATAGCTCCAATGACGCTGAGTTTTCGAGAAGTTAATGTGACTTATTCATTCTTCACTATTGCTTTATTATAACCGAAAAAATCTTTGTCTCAGACAATTTTGATTCTTTTTTTTCTCCGCCCAGAGGTAGTCTGGAAGAGATCGCTATCAACGATAATACCGTCTTTTGCTTACACTATATTTGTATGTTACAGGCCCTTGGAAAATAATATATCCTTAGCTACGCCAATGCCGAGGACAAATATTTCATAATAGTATCTACCAAAATGTTTTCATGATAGTATCATCAAGAGAAACCATGGCACTATAACATATTAAAGATGATACCTACTAGTAAGTTGACTTGTGTTGCCAGCCTACCCACACCGCTTTTTCTAAGAACTTGTCTCCCAATGTGAATCTTAGAGGGCAGCTTATTCCGAACACAACATCGTTCTTGCATCGATTCTTAAGAAGAACTGTTCCTTTTCCAATAGATATAACATACAGATTATTAATCCTTAGATAACTATTAACTATTGACTATAAGTGAACTGCCTCTTTTTCCAATTTATTTACAAGTAATGCTGCTTTTCAGAATGCATTACGCAATACAATTTTGTTATGTTGTTAATGTTATTGCGCGTGGTGAGCCGCACGAGTACCTACGAGTACATGTAAATGCTGACTCTACTTTCGGAGTCACTTTGCAATGCTGTATAAAGAATCATAATATGTAGCATATATTACGTAAATTGTAACAATACAACTGTACATACTTTTTTTATAATATGCCTTCAACCCTTTATATGCCCCACTACTGGGCACGGGTCTCTCCCCACAACCGGGGAAGGCCTGGAGCATACCAACACGCTGCTCGAATGCGGATTGGTGGAGAATTTTTTTATAATATAATACTTTTTAAAGTTCTTTTGAAAATCTATCTGAAATCATACGTGAATAGCTAATGCTAGCACACCTTCAGGTTTTTAGTCGGTTGGAGTCCGATATAGCCTTTCGCCGGCCCCGTGGCGAAACGTACTCGAACCGACTTTTCCGACGAAAAAAAAACTTGAGGGCTCAGATAATCGTAAAGTCCAGCCACTACTACATAATATATACACAAGAACTCTCTTGCCTCACACGAGGAAACTTTGAGCAGTGGTGCTGGTGTTACCTCCAAGTAAAAACTGCAACAAACTGAGGAATAAATCATATTCGATAAATTTAGATTCCTCTTCCTGATCCATCTATCGACATTTCTTCGTGAATACTTTGATGAAACAAATGTATTTTAGAATATTTACATCGTAATAAAGTGCATAATACACTGATTAAAATATAAATGTTACATAAACTCATACATACTAGTACATGTTCATCCACTCGTCATCACTTCGGCCCGTAGATACATAAAAGCTTACTTTGCAGTTGGTGTCATTTTACATCACCTTACAAGAAAGTGTTGATACCAAGTAATAAGACTGCATATATATTATACTTATATATGTAATTTTGATATCAGCAATCACATAACATATTTTTTGCATATTATTTATTTTGTAACCAACAGTGCTGCCATTTTAGTCCAATGAAAACTGAAAATGCACTGCCTCTTCTGACATTTTATTAGTTCAAACGATCGCCGCTACATTGTTAGTAGCGCTAGTTTCTTTCCAAAAAGTACTTGTACCGATCAGCGAGCATGCTCTAATATGGAATAGGTACATAATTATTATTTTGGTATAATGCAATTGATTGCATGATTTTCCCTGATCAATGAAATGAACATTTTAACTAAAAGGGTGCCGGAATCTAGATCCAACGATACCTTATAAACTATAACTACTAACTTCAATTTTAGATAACGTAAATACAACGACAGTTTTTTATTGTTTTTTCTTATATCTGTATTTGTATATCGTATTATGAATTCCGGGATATTTTAAAGGGTCCTTCACAGAAAATATAGACGATATTAAAGTTAGTAGGAGGTTAAAAATACAATTTATGAAATGGTTGTAGAAAATTAAGTACTTTGGCCTGTGAGTCGATCGTACACAGTTTTGTTTCGGCGGTGTTGTGGAAGGGAATAGCGAGATAGTAAAGTGTGATTGCTGGAGAAGGAACCAGAAACAAAATTCCGGGATTTTCTCAGATTTCCCACCCATGTGGCAACCCTATTTACTACAATCATACGTTTAAATTACATATTAGGTATAGTGTTGTGTAACATATTATATGCTCTGCTCATAAAGTTTTTTTTTAGTTTCTTATACATAAGATAAAGTTTACTAAATCCATATTATTTATCAAAAACTACTGCCGGATCGGTTGTTCAAATTTCACCATAGGACTAAAAATTCTTGACTTTAATTGTGAGATTCTGAACGGCACACAATTAATAGTTTATTAATAAAATATAAACAATGCTTTATATAAATACAATAGACAAAGGAATCAATTATTTGTTGCTCCCGCCATTTTGCTTGTGAACGCATTCGCTGACTCCTCACTTGGTGTCATTTTACTTCTATATGAGAGAGCAGGACAGTATGATTAGTAGAAATTTTACTAATGTGATGAGCGACTGAAACGTTTTGACGCTTAGTAATAGGTGTTTCATTTAGATACATAAATAAAACCCTCTGCCCCGGAACATATCTTCGCCTTAGGGCTTATTTGATCTACCATAAATAAATTTTTACAGAACAAGGCTTTTTCTTTCGAAAAAATTGTTACGATGCCACGATACAGATAAAATTATTTTTTTACAAAACAATGACGGTGTTTGACACCTAGCTGTCGACGTTTTGGATCAAATCAAACTTTACACAAACATTTCTGTACTCAATCTAAACATAAAGCTGGTTTGTAGTTGGCGTGACTATATTCACCTACAGTGATCACGTTGAGTCCTTCAAACTGAATCAGGACGGTGTTGCGTGCGCCGTCTAGCGGTAATAGGTGAGGTTATATCATGGAACAGCAGGAAAAGATGTCAGGAAACGGTTCTATACTCTTTTAGTACTAGAACAAGTGTGGCAACTTCACACATTAAAATGTTTGCTGAAAAAAAAAACAATGTCTTGTGACATTTACCAATAAACATTGCTATGCTTTGATGGGTTATAACCATCAGAAAATCACAATTGAGTCGCAAATGGTCGTATACCACAAGTCAAATAAAGAACAAAATAAGGCACTTCGCTCTACCTGCCTCTTTCTTCTGTGGGTTATATGAGTCGAGTTCGACTTTGGTTGAGTGATGTTGTTTTTATTATTTAAAGAATATTTAGCGCTCAAAAAATCGCATTTGACTTATATATAATGAGTACATAAACTATGATAATATAATTTAAAAGTTACTAAGAAAGTTCCAAAGATTGTAAGCGTAATTTTTGTTAATATTTACGTATTTTGTATTTGGTTCCTGCGAACACATGTCATGTTTTATTTCGTCGCCATTTGGTTCAGTTTTTTTTATTTGGTTAACAAAGTGAATGTACCTAACGCAATTATTTAAAAGTAACACATAATAAATTAAGATAAAATTTTTATGACATAGTATTCATCCTAAAATAGTGATCAGCATGCATCAAGGAAACGTACTAAAAAAAAATAAAAATTGTATTTGAGATCTGAGTCTAAGGTCCTCGCCACTCATGAAGACTTAGGGTGCCTCAAATGATGTAACTCCGACATCCGCCTACCCAAACAAGAACTGTGATTTACAGCGAACTTAATGAGACCGGCGGTAGTCCCTCTTCAGGCGAACTATACAAGTTCTACCTTCCCAAATATTGTAACATATCTTACTCGGACCTAAAAATTACATTAATCTAAAAATTGAAAATATATCTAATCCCCTATCGATGACTATAGTACAGATATCGCATAAGTACGAGTATATTATATCTGTGAGTCATATAATACTAACCAAATTTAAGATTTTACGATAATATACCTACGATAAGGTTCTACTTATTGTGTCCGCGATAAGTCCTATAAGTGATTATGCATTTTTTAAAGATCTTAATAAGTAAATCCATTCCTGTAAAAACAAGAGTCGCTTAGCGTCTGTCTGTATCGTTAAGTCAACTACCTGGTATTGTAGGTATTACCTTTATAGTTTATCCTCAAAACTAATCGAAATGAATTCCTTAACTGAAATAGGTAATTATGCTTTATATCATAATGAAATTTCTTCCAGCAGACCTGGGACTAAAGAGTGGGAATATAAAAGATTAATTTAGTGTGCATATACATACTTTAATATAATATAATTGAATATACATATATATCTGATAATGTTCTTGTTAGAATATTGTTAAATTTTGAATACACAAAAATAAAATTATTTTTAATTGAACTGTATAACACAGTACCTACCTATCACACCGTAAGCCACGCTAAAAATTCCACAACTAACAAAACACGTTGCCACAAGTAAGGTCTATTACAGACCGGTGTGAAAGGCTCCTTTTGCACGCGAAACTGAACCTTACTGAAACACACTACGGTTTCAATTTGAAAGCCATATAAAAGCGGGTTGCAACAGCATTGCGACGTATTGTAATAGTTGCTAAATGATTTCGACTTTATTACAATGGCAAAGGGTATAGAATTGTTTATGATTCACTTGTTGGATACGTAACAAGTCTTGCGTTTATTTTTCTTACTCGTGTCTTTCAATGACTGAGGATTGTAATTATCCAGATAGATTTGAAATAGGTACCAATAAAAAATAAGATCGAACTTATTTTTATATAGACTATTTCAAATACTATTAAAACGTGTCTAAAAATAACCGTAACACAGCCTTCTGCTCGAGGCCCTTGCATTGGCATATCTAGAGACATTTTCCAAGGGGGATGGTATAGCCGGTGATAGTGGCTATATAAATATTTGAAATAGATTTGAAACGATTTTCAAATCGATGACCGAAGTCATGGACATCACCAAGCATCAGATTATTCTGGGATAGGTGGCCGAAAATACGTGCTGTATTTTACACAGAGCTACTAGTGTTGTTTTAATCACTAAAGAACGAAATTCTTGTCCTCCTAATACTGCACTGTCCTTCTTACATTTGTTTGTTAGGATAGTAGGTAACGTACCTACCTAAGAAATTATGAAACCCTAGTTCAGCAGTGGGCCATAAAAAGGTGATGCAGGGACACATTGGTTTGTCATTTACGTACAAGATTACCGAATTCTAACATTATTTACACGATGATAGATTTGCATCTAATTGCGTTAATGGGAAATCAATGGAAAACAATTGAAAACTTTAAATTATTGTCAAAATCAATTATTGAGATGCCAATTTTAATAGCAGGCTTGCGCCCTAGATAACTCCTGTTGCAAGCGTTATGAGACTTAATTCTAAAAAATACTAATTTTCTTAGCTTTTTTTTATAGATAGATAGGTTACTTTGATTCTAAAATTGGGCTCTGCTTAGAGATTATTCTAGTGATGACTCACATCACATGGACAAAACAATTTGATGGTGTGGCGACATTGTCTCGATGACTCGGTTTTATTTCACTATCAGCGTTCATTGGCTTGATTAGAGTTCTCTATTCGTCTCTATGACTTCAGTTAAATAAATAAATTTGAATTTAACATAATATTATGGCAAGCCATAAATAAACGCAATAAATGTTATTGAGTAAATATCTTTTGAATATGACCAATTACAAGATCTTGAAAGTTTTTCAGGTCCACATATTGGCACTTTCAACAGTTATAAATTCCACTATTTAATTAACGAATGTGTAACATTGACACGTATGTTCCCGTTCTCAAAGTGGTTATACCATTTCCTGTCTCATCTTATTACGCTGTCCGTTCCGTGGGTTTTAAAAAAAAAACAATGATCTCACAGTCTTTTTTTCTCTTATCATTTACAAAACTAGTAAAACTATACAATTCTGGCTGCGTAGAGAAAGATCGAAATTATTTAGTTTTCCGGACGTGTGGAGCCTGGGACTTGGCAATGGAAACTGTTCTGCAACGATTCTGGAGCGTATATGTGCCTACATTTCGGTTTTCGTTTGGGATACCTATTTTAAATATTATCCCGCATTTTTAGTAAAACTATTTCTTAACATATAAGTAGGTTACAAAATCAAGGTCAGGGAATATCCGGCAAGAAGTGAACGTTAATATAGTCATGTTTTAAGCCTGTACAAAAACAATGTCCCAAAATATTAATGAAGTATAAGATTTTGTTGTATAAAATGTACTAGGGCTGCCGCTTCGCGGGTCTGGACCATAGAAACAGCATGTCCAGTAACTCTTCTATCGCGATAGATAGAGAACGTTAAATGTCTGCAAAGTGAAGCTTCTTTATTAGTTCTATCTATTCTATGGTAATTCTGGACTCCAGTCTTACTCTTAGACCGGTCTTTATACAACGGTTTTGCTATTACGGGCCCTCGCCCACGGCGACTTTTTGTAGCGATTCTGTCGCACGTTTGCGAAGAGCGCGAAAGCATCGCTTCTAATGCGTGTTAGTCGCAATTGCAACGCGCTACCAACGCGCTACTGTATTGCTACTGTGTCGATGCAAACAGCTAGCGACCGCTTCGCGACTGTATCAATACGGATGCACGACAGTATCGCTACTGCATCGCTGTGGAGGTGTGCTACCGTGGTGAACAACCGCCGTGGTAGATCGTCACCACGGAAGACCTTGCAAGCAGATTGGACTCTATAGTTCGTCTTATTGTCTTACCACCGCCTATTAATATCCAGGTACTAAGCTAGACCACTTTGCATTGCTTTACAAACTATATACTATGTAAACATTTACAGTGTTTTGGTAACCTAATAAAAAAAAATTATGTCATTAAATTATAGGAACAACGTGAAAGAATCAAAACAATTAATTGCTTCAGAATTTTCTAATGAGTAAAGCTTTAGCAATAGTGGCTGAAGTAACCTTGCGCGGTGGTACGAGTACAATGATGAATTTATAATTTTTCCTTATTTATGCCGCTGTTGCCGCGCTATTCTATTTATACATTTTTTTTACTTGCTCGTGAATTTAAAAAAAAAACTGGTCAACAACAAAGAACATTTACGGACGATATACTAAGTTTAGTTTTTCAAAGACAAGTGAAAGGAAGACATTATCTTCATCTAGACTATTTATGTGAATATTTGAAATCATTTAAGGCTTAATTTTCGTGTTTAGTTCTCCCCATCCGCAACAAGTTTTCGCAGCCGCCGAAACCTCTAAGGACTTCTTCAACTGAAAGTTGACATTGAAAATCAAAAAAGAAATTACCGGTGACCGGTGGACTTTTTGAAGAGTAATTACGTATATTTAAACTAATTAAAAATATTTACTATCCTGGATATAACAACATTAATACGGTTTTAAGTAAACTAGGTAATAAAAATTGTAGTAAACCTTAGTGACAATTGGACTTTCCGATTATTTGTGAAACTTGATATATATTCCGATTGATTAATACGCTGCAGTATAAACATGCTGCAGGTCAGCTGATTGCGTAGAGTCGAAATGTAGAGCTTACATTATTCATTGATTAAAATTGTGTAGAGAGAAACAGAAAAACTCTATGTTATTAAGTTCGATGAGAATCGATTTCGGAATATTGACAATTGTCGGCTGTTGAAGTTTTAGTTATACTACTGGACGATACGAATGCTCTAAGGTTGGATGTGTCTCGCTCTTAAATGTCAAGTTGTAAATTTGTAGATTGTCATATTGGCTGAATAGTCTCTACGCGTGTTGCGAATTAGAAAACTGTAGAAGTGTACACCCCCCAGTGTGCATGCCTTAATCCCTTCAGCACGACATGGTAAAGGGCAACTTTAAGGTGATTTCAATTTCTGTTACCGGTCTGGGTGTTTTGTAATTGTCTTTGTATGTGTCCATGACGACCACGACACAGGAATCCTGGGGCTGTGAATGAGAAGCGTTAAATCGTTATAGCATAACAGCAAAGTTTTCTGCTTTACAGCAGTGGTCCGACAGTAGTATTTTGACAGGAGCACCCAGTGGAACCTCACACAACTGGTACTATAGTCTGCGATTTAACGACTTTTGTGTTCTTATAGTCTGTACACTGTCAGTGTAGGCTGGTTACGCGTACTGTAATCCCCGGACACTGTTCTCTTTTTAAGATCACTCGCCATTTTCCTTTTAATGATTTTACAATTTGTGGACCTCAACAAATTTAAAAATTTTCTTAAATAAACTAACTCACTTCACGCTGTACCTACTTTTCCTCTTGGCGTTATTAATTATATTTCTTTATCGTAACAAAACTAAAATAGTTATTTTAAATATAAGTTGTAGATGTCTTTACTTTTAGTTTCTTGGTATTCCTATTTGCAAAACTTGCGACATTTACTAGCCAACTTTGTGGTGTTGAGAGCGAAAATTGAAAATTCACTCTCGCCATTTTTTCCAAAACATACCAAAGGATATACAAGAAAAGAATTTTAATTTCGGTACATGAAATGAGAAAACAAAATCTGTAATTTTTAAAACGTCTCACCTACCATGATAAGTTTTAGAATTAAAGCACTTTATTTTGAAGTATTTACTTATACCGATACCGATAAATTATTATGATTATGATAACTAAAGTAAACATAATGCTAATATAATTAAAAGAAGCTATAAGGTAAAAAATAAAAAAAGATTATTACAATAACAATGTTGTCTTTTTTAAAATATAACTGCTGAACGAACGCGACTTGTCGAATCGCAGAATGTCTTGCAATAAACATATTTCATGGCAACCCCAACGCTCTGGTACTTCCAACTCGAAGCTGCGATGTTTTCCTCTAGCATTTTTATCTCTGCTCTCTGACTCCGGCTGACGCAGACGACCTCGTGCCCGATGACATCAACCTTATCGGCTTAGCAATACGACTGTAAATCCCTCGCCAACTTTCACGCTCGCTCAAATTTTGGACTCATTAGGCTGGTATTCGGGCATTTCGGATTTAGTAAACAGAACTCTAGATATGATAATGTTTGTGAAAATAATTAGAATTTCGATTCAAAAACTGTAATTTTATTAACTGAATTTTGATCATTATAGATTATGTAGGTATGTATAGGTAGTAAAAAAATGTAGCCATGGTAGAGGTTAATTAATTATAGATGTATGGCAACATAAATTTTGCAATTAAAGCCTATGTATTTATTATTATTAATTATGTATTACTTTTTAACTTTGTGCAAATCTGATTTAACAAAAACTTATGTAGAGTAGAATAATTAGTAATTTTTGTATAAATCTATTTTACTGCTGTACTAATGTAGAAATTATAGAGTCTATAATTTTTTTGCAAGTTTGTTCTTAAAACTGATGTTATATTAAAAACTACTACACATTGGGTAGTTTATAGTTGTTATGGTTTGACTATATAACATTATAATAAATTAAGGAGGGTATGAAAATAATATCTATCAATAGATTTGAAAAAGTTAGGGTTGTAACAGATAAGGTTTAACGTGTAACGAGAGCGGGTTATCTGAACGATAGTAATGAATCAAGGAATAGTGTGTGGAGCCTGCAAATAGGCGAAAAGGCTGTTCAAGGTTAGCGTAGTAAATATCGTGTGGAGTATGCAAGATGCGGGCGGACGCGAGAGCCGTGCGATGCCGTTGCGGCGGCGAGCAGCGCTGGCGTCGCGAGGCCCGCCAGCGCTGACGCAACGCGCGACCTCTTTGTCCGGCCCCACGGACTCCGGCGGAATGTCCGCGAGGCCTCGCCTGCGCCGCGACACCGTCCGCGCTCGAGTAATTACGAATGTCAAATGTTATCGCACGCAACCGTCCGCCGCGTCGTCCGCACTCCGCTGCGCCGCTCTTCATAATAATAAAACCTGATATTTAAAACGGAACGTCCTTCTAACGCCGTGTAGTTGCGCCGACGCCAATCTACGATAATAATAAGCCGGGCTTCGAGATACATTTGCGCTAAAGCGCTAAGAACCGACGTACCATTAGACGACACTGCCCCTTAAAGCGCTCGAGCTGCTATAAGGTTCAGTTTCCAGCGCTCACATAAGTACGGCCAGTTCTATGCGCGCCTGTATAGCTATTAAATGTATATAGAATATATAGTAGTAATCGCTCGACGCAGCGGTATTATGTCGGAAATATACGGGCGGCACCGCGCCTCAAGCCGATTCACCGTTTCACTATTTAGTTTGTATGGGAAGTTTATTTTAGATTTTTTAGAGTAATAGATGACGTTAGGAATTTGGTTCCACTGGTAAAATATGAAGTGTAGGGTAAGCTGTCCTTGAAGCTATATGGGGTTGGTCTGAAGCGGCAAGTTTGAAGAGAAACATATGACGTCAATATTTTTATTTTTATTATATTATCCGTTTATTACGTCTAAAATATAGTTATATATGCCCATATAAATTATTTTTCTATTTTTCAAATATGTTATACATATTCAGGTTTTTTCTTTACAAATCCTGTTGCGGGAGAGCTGTAAAAATTACTGAGTAAAATAAGGCTATTTTATAAAAAAAACCTTAACTAAATACAACTAAATATTCTCCTTTTTTTAAGATACGAAACTAACATGTAATGTTTTATTCCTCATTATACAATTCTTAGAGTAGTAGTTGTAAAGTTTGACTACTTATAAATTTTCTTATAGAAATTATGATTATGTTAAATCAAGTTCACACAGCCTTCTCTTCTTTTTTAGCCTTCTTTAATATAGTTTTTTTTAGTTTCTATATTCATTACTCAGTAATTGCAAACTTACTGTGTTTATTTATGAAATAACTATGTTTACCGCAAATAATGCTCAAAATAGAAGTTTCTTAAATCAACCTATTAAAAACAATTGAAAACACTTCCATTTCAATAAATTTATGAAAACTTGTTGAATATTCTATTAATGTATAATATGTCTATTTACATCATAGCTCTAGTAATAATATTGTAAGATATATCAGTTCATGGATCTTTTGTCTTCATTTTTGATATGCCGCTTACAACTGCTTTCTGTTTACCTCAAAGGTAGACTGGCAGAGAATGATTTTTGCATTAACTCCTCTTTATATACTATCATTTTTATTATAACCAAATAAATGGTACCCTTACATCCTTTATACAATGAGTCTTTGTAATGAAAATGACATAAAATATTTTTATTTTATTTTAAGGAAACTATATATTACTAGATATTAATAATATTACCTATCATTTTCTATAATTACAATAAAAATTCGCAACAATATACTTCACAGCCGATTTCATCCGCACATAAGCCATTCTCCGTTTGATTGTTAACGTACAATCATTAATTTTATATCTTAAAAAATTTAAGAGTACATTATCTACACATTTATTACTATCGATAAAATGATAAAATGAATTCATGTTACTAATCATACATAGAGTCATCTTTAATTTATTAATGATTTGTTAAATTTATTTGCATATCTGTTTAACACTAGTCCTAAAATTAGGATAGCAACAGACTAATGGAGGCATTAACTTTAATGAAACTTCTAGCAATTGGACGGTAGCCATATATTAACATTTGTTTTTGCGCAAAGCAACAATAAAAAGCAGCCGGCTTGAGGCGCGGTGCATCCCTCTGTCAGCTATAGCGTGGCCTTATAGATGGTTGTTTGCGCTCACAGAGTGCGGTGAACAGCGCTCACCGGCGCCGTCGCAGTGTGAGTGTTCACGTACACGGCGCACACGGACGCAACATCCTCGGCTGTGTGCTTCGTGTACGGTGCGTTCCGAAACCGCTCTCTATTCTATCTATGCGAAGGCGTCGTATCGCCACGTATAGCGGGCACGCTCGGGGCGAGGAATTTAGAGGCGGGGGTCGTATCGTTAATTGTTATGAAGTTGATTTCGCTCCTGAAATTCTGAAATAGGTATTTTGAAATAACGCCTCTTTTTCGCCGAGACTCCGACCTCTCTTGCGAGTGGAACGCTCGTTGTGCCAATTCGCTGTTAATTGTTATTAATCTATTTTTGCGAATGAGGTGGACGCTTCGAGACGCGAGCGTGTTGTTTGTTTTCATTGATATCGCGGCTAGATAGACGCCACTATTGTGAGCGCTGTAGGTACGAATTTGATTGTACCTAAAAACGTTCGCGCCCTTATCACTGCTGAGTGATAACGACGCGAATGGGGCCGTCGGTCTTGAGCGTTAGGGCTTACAATTGCATACGTGGTAGACGATTGACGCTACAGGCATTCCGGCGTGCCAATAGTGAAACAAGAAACAAGTCCATACTTAGTAACCACGCGTCAGCCTTAGAGTACAGATGGTAGAGAGCGGTAAATTCGGTGATGATGATCCTTCCTGCATTGTCCTGCATTTACTTTAAAAATGATCAAAATGAACTCGTACAATACGCCTTGAACGACTAAAATATAAAATGTAGAGTCATGTAGAGCCAATGCCGATGTAGGTAGGTAAGGTATTTGTGCAATCAATTCGAAGCATTCGATTTTTTATGCCAACATACAAGCTTAATGTAACTGAAATAAAGCACTGTTCTATTGAAATAAGCCACATTGATGATTTTAATAAAGCCAATGGCGTGGTCAAATTAGCTTAATATGCGTATTGTGTTATTTAAAACGAATAAAACATTCAAAATACGAATACAAAGGGTTGTAGTGACTGAAATGCAGAGCTATAATATTCGCTTCAGCTATATCCATGGTATTTTTAATCAACGTAATTAAAATTGTGAAATGTCGAGTGAGAGAATTACTACAAAACGATGTTTGAAGTAGATTGCGAGGTACACAAGGATGCGCGCGCGGTATTCAAGAACTGGCTGCGCAATGAATGGGTACTTGTGATCTAGCTCGCTTGGAGTGCGCCAACGTGACGTAGTTGGTGTGCTATTTAGCTGAAAGAGCAGCTCTTTGCTGATTTCGAGTCGAGGCAAGTTTGAATCGAGTTTTCATTTTAATCATTTGTTTATAGACGCTGAAACCTAACAGTGATAATCTGAACAAAGGTAAAATCCCACTTCTGGGCGCACAGTTCTATATATATATTTAAAGCATTGGAGAACAAAGAAAGATTAAGGCGAGTCTCATGATTGGACAAACAGGTAGCTTTTAAAAATATTATCATTTCTATGTAATCAAATTGGAATTAATATGACATCGTGTACTTAGGGGAATCCCTGCATAATTTTTCCTGATCGTGGGTAGAAGTAAGTAAGAAGTAAGCGTTAACGAGTAAGCGGGAATGAATCCACGCTGGCGTATATGTATGACGCTAGCACGTACCGCTACGCCATTGCGCTTAAAAATGTGATTTCCCGTAGATAACCGTAGTTTGGTAGAAACTCTTTATTACATATCGTACTTTTATTAGCATTAAGTTATTAACAAATATAGAAATAACAAAAGGTTCTCTATTGCCAACAGTAGATGTATATTGAACTTTATAAAAACCGACATCGTGGAGAACTCTTATATCTCATTGGTCAATGTATATGTCACGTGTCTATATCATTGGTTAATGTAGGTGTCACGTGACCGCTGGCTGACGTAACTGACGCAAAATGGAAGACTGAAACCCATTCTATTCCGTGCGAAGATCTTATGGCAATGACTGTCCCATAACGCGCATAGAGTACCGTCCCCAGTTTCACCAGTAGCTTGCACTGCCAGTTGCCAGTGGCATGAGTGGTATAACAATCGGAGTTTTTCCATCCATCGTTTGTGTTCACTCGCAGCCAACATTGAGTCATTGACATGCGACGCGCGAGCTCCACTCTGCCACTAAAAACAAGTTAAAACATTCAGGCTATAGTCGCCTTTATTCTGTAAACAAACCGTCCATATTTGAATGCACCTTCCAGCATATGGTCATAACCAATGTTTTGTAGCAATATGAACTCTATGGGGTCCACGCAGAGTTTATAATTGAACGAGCTACAAACATGTGGTGTAACATGTGACCAACAACAGTCGCGGGACTCGCGGGGTTGCCAGAACATATGAGAGCGCTTTCTTACCAGCTGCGAGCCAGTAATGCGTTACTGCTTCAGTATTCACAACCTTATTCACAACAAATAGTGTCTATAATTGAAAATCAATATGCAACATGCCACAAACAGGACATCGTCGCTAGAATCATTCGGGCATTCTTTCTTCTACGTTCTTTCTCATTTTATTGTGGATTTCATTGACTTTTTAAGTGACGGTAAACATTTTAGCTTAAAAACGAACGGTAATTGATTCAAATTGGAAAAGTTAGTGTTACTAAAGTTATAACTTCTAAGAAGGAATGTTTCAAAATGGGTCCAATGTTGCCAGTTGCCACATTTCTTATCAATTTCTTAGTAAAAGCGGGACTCTATCTATGTAGAGTATGTATGTAGAGTAGATTGTAGACATAACTTACTTAATGGAACAATGTAAGAACAAAACGTTTTTTAACGTGAATTTATTTCTGTTTCATTAATAAAATTAAATTATTGTCTTTATTTTTTTTTATTTATTGTTGTCTGTATAAAATGCAAATATTTATTTCTCTTTTTAATAATAATTTATTTCTCTTTTTTTTAATTAAATATGATAACAAATCTAATTAGTAATTTTATTGCTTTTTAAAGACATTGGTCATCATACATACATATTTCTTACCGCAATATCGATATAATCGAAATATCGACAATTTATTTTTACTCGTAATAGTCGTAGGTCGCTACATCCAAGGGCTACATGAAAATGCGCGTACCTGTATCAAAAATTGGAACAATTTAGGAGCACGGAACAAAAAGGACGGTGCATTACTAAAGACGCTCTGTCGCCTTCAAATTAAGCCCTAAGTTGAAGGAGGGCGTATTGGCCATTCGTTGTAAAAAGAAGGCTAAACGAGGCAGTGAAGCGCGGGGGCGTCAGGAACGTTTGTGTAGAAAAAGTATCAGAGAATTATTTGTATTTTCTTTTTGGTTAGATGTAACCATTGACCTCTAGCGGCCTTGTCCAATATTCAGTCTATTTCCGATTCGACATAATTAAGGTAGATAAAAGTTTATCTGTCCTTTACTAACTTACTGTAAAGTGAAGGACAGAAAGATTTTTCTATCCTTAGATTATGTTAAATCCGAGATAGATGGAATATTCGCAACGACCATAGATTTAGCTTATATATTTCTTTAACACACCTACGCGCAAACAACATTTAAGCTACTATTAAAACTGTTCATAAAAAGTATTGTGCAAAATAATTTCAAAATGGTGCGCACTTTTCGTCGGCTTCAAAACGAAAGGCAAGATATATCGTTCTCTCGGCGCGGGTAGGTCGTCACGGATGGTCGGTTGTGAAACTCCGTGGAGTCGGTAGAGTCGAAAGCTCGAGTCGAGTCAAGCGAGCCAACTCGAGTCGTAATCACAAAGAATACTCGCTCGTTCGTTCGGTTCGCCTCTCGCGGCCACAGAGTAGTAGAGTCAGTATAAAATCTGATTTGATAAAATTCTAATTCTCTCTTCTTTTTTTTATTTTTCAAAATGAGATATTGTTTTAATAGTGTACGTGTAGCGTTTAAGTCTATTCTAATGTTTTGAAATAGCAATTCTGTTGTATAACAAATTAGAAATACTATAGCGTGGAAAAATTCGTGGGTTTTTGATATTTAACTTATTAATTGCAAGCCTTTTATGGTCCACTAATTGGCACGGGTCTCTTCCCACCACCGAGCAACCCACATTCCATCTACAATCAAGGAAAGCCTGGACACTCCGCCATGCAGCTCCATTGCGGATTTGTAGAATATGGAACCACTTTACCAACACATTCTTAGTTTCAATCGTAATGATGCTTCTTCTACTTCTATAGGTACATCTACTTGCTCTTTATGATTTCTTAGTAAAAAAATATATAAAAAGCAAGTGAAGTTGCTTTAGAAGATATTAGAAGGCGTAAAAAAAAACCTTCTAATAATTTTTGTACAAGCAGTTCGAATCACACATTTAGATAATCAGGTGAGAAACTCCGAACATCTTCTTTAAACGTACCGAATTTTGTAAAACACGATCTTGACGAAAATACCTTTGAGCCTGAAATCGGAAAATACAGCGAGCTCACATAGTCTGTGGCGCTGCGAGCAAAACAGGCCGCTAGGTGGCAGCACATAGCTGCTATTCACAGTGTATATTATTTACTGCACGTATATATGTATGTCGTTATATAAGTGAACAGAAAGCTACGTTCGGTCGACGGCTGCGGCGGGCAGGGGGCGCGGGGGCGGCGACCCACGCACACGCCTCCGCACCCTCACACACACTCGCAGGCCGCCGCGTACGTACTTATCGAACGAGCGAGCGCGCCAACCGACCGACTCGCTCGACGTATTCTTATTATTATGAAAGGAGAAACGGTTTTTGTAGGGCAAGAACTAAATTTGTAGTACCATTACTGCTGTCGATAATAAAAAATCGTAAAGGCATTTCTGCTCGCTGAAGTTTGTAGCGTCGCTCATAGATGTCGCGTTTCCTTTCGTTTTTCGCAGATTTGCAGCATTATGAAATAAACGACGTTTTCCTCGATGGAATTCAGTTCATTATATTTTATTTAACGCATACGTTTGTTTTTTCGCGCAACGGCTCTAATGGAAAATATAAGCGAATGTTTGTTAGTTACGACTTACAACCGTGCGATTGTGATGTTCAAATTGGACATTTATTTCACCTGTATTGAAAATTCGTGAACTCACTTAACACGGGCTCGTTCGAACGAGTAAATAGGTACTTATTTATGCCGTTGTGAATAGTTTTAATCAATACTGAAATGGAGAAATAATATTTTTTTTAGTTTAGGCAGAGTTCTCCAAATGTCGCTTTGTTAAGACACCCACCTTACAGTTATGGTGACTTACGATTGAAAATGGGTAGGTATTTTTCTTTCTTATCGGGAACTTCAGGAACTATTAGTGAGCGATAATGTATCAGAGCTCCTCAACTGAAGAGTCAGAAAGTCCTGGCCAACAACAAAGTTTGGCGGACTGCGAACGCCGAATTTGCCGGAAGTGTTTTCCACAAAGAATAGTTTTAGTGTTTGGCGCCAAGACATGCTTGGTGGCGCCATGGTCGCGTTACGTCATGCGTGGTGAAGCTCGAGTGACACCTTCAGAAATTAGTAGGTATTAAAGAAAGAAAGAGAAATAATACCTTGTTGTATGTTTTGTGTTGTCAAATAAAGAGTACTTGTGAGTATGTTGGTATAAATAACGCTCATTTAATTGCGTATGGAGTGAAATTAAGAATGTGAGTAGGTGTTTCAGGTTATGTGGCTTATGTTGTTATCCTAATTGATTTTAACCAGACAGAAAAGTAATTTAAGTATATCAATCAAGTTTTCGAGTGTCATAGAAGTATCTTTAGTCTGCTGTCTTTAGTCTGAACTGTCTAAAGATTTGTTGCGAATGTAGAGAAAACTCTACAATTAACGTTTTTATTAGTTACAGTTAAAATAAAAATTGGTTACATTTTCTTACCAATTTAAAGGTGGGTAGGGCTTATTAATTTTGGGTGGGGGGGGGGGGGGTTATGTACCATCTTAGCCCGCCAGTAACGCCACATAATCGTGATCTTAGATAGTACTTCTCTCCTATTTCAGGTTGGACGTGGAAAAAAGAAAAGAAAGACAGTATTAGTTAGGGAGAATTCTAAGGTGTAGATACACATATGATATGAATATTTATGTTATGTTTTAATTGTTTATATTGTGGTGAAAATAAATTTATTGTATATTTTATTTTATCTTCTGATCCTTTTATTTGCATTCCACATGTTATGTTGTGTTATTTTTCTTTTCGTAATTATTTTAGCTTGTACGTGTATAGTAAAAATTGCATACCTACGTTCCGTATAAGTGATAACAGGAGCGGTGTGTGCGTTCAGTTACTGCGACAATGCGCTCTTTGACATTGGATGACTAAATGATTCAACAAGCCGTTTAACGCGAATTACGCTTTTTACAGCGATTTTCCACTGAAACCTATTAACTCATAAATACAAATCATTGACAAATTCAGAGTAAAATTAGGTAAGTATTATGCCTTCAACCTTTTTATGTCCCACTGCTGTGCACGGGTCTCTCCTCACAATCAGGGAAAGCCTGGAGCATACTCCACCACGCTGCTCCAATGCAGATTGGTGGAGATACGAGTTAGTGGCCAACCCGTGT